>JARJEC010012183.1:0-12494 GCA_030264575.1 Tachinus sp. AB-2021 | reverse complement strand
GATGTAAATATTAGTACATATATGGAGATAGCAGCAATGACTAGAAAATTTTTAAATTCGCGCCAAAAAAATCTAGGAATTTTATGTTTGCTTTTCCAGGTGTCTGAAATTCAGTGCTGAACAGTAAAACTAACTAGATTATTGTATTTATCCAATAGACGTTTGTGATGTTGTGATAGATGAATTTATTAGGTAAATGTTTAGAGGTTATATTCGTTAAACATTCGTATTAGCTACTATACCTGTAACAGGCTTATTAAAAATTAATCTTATTAAGCCAGTAACAGAAACGCATGAGCGCGCCGTTTCCGAGATTCTGCATTTTCGTATGTTTTGTAACAAAACATAACATAAGGATTTAGCCACAGAAGTTCAATATTAATGGCGGGGATTTATGGAACCGATTTAGCATTAGTAATAAATTTAGATTTAACATTAGCGAGTTAAATACTAATGTCACATACCCATTTATGGAAATATAGCATTGGCAGCGGCTTCAAGATTTGGCCTTGAACGTTCTTATGTCGAATATATGCAACCCATTTAGCATTAAAAATAGTATTAAATATAACTTTATATATAGGAGTGGTAAATTTATGCAACAAATTTAAATATAAATTTAAGAATTTACGCATGCGCGTGTGAAACGACACGTGTCGGATTTAGCTGCGTTCGGTTATTCTGCACCGAACACATTTTTTACACCAAATGCACTTCAGCCGTTTGCAAATGGACAATATTTATTTTGACACCATTTACACCAAAGCACGTTTATTTATTATGGTGTAGTGTAGATATAGACAGGCGCCACATGACCATTATATCGCTCCTCACCGAATCGTCTCTGAACGTAGCTGTTGACGTTAATAGCTGCTCGCCCACATAAAGCATGAGTATTACTACAGAAATTAAGGATTTGGACACAGAACTTCAATATTACAAACTTTCAAGGTAAAATCTTAAAGCCACGGCCAACGCTAAATTTCTATAAATGGTATATGACAACACTAGTAATTAAATATCAAATATGAAGACTAAAAAGTATTTGGATAAAAAAAATATTTATAAATACAAATACTTGCCCAGCTCTGCATGAGATGAATAAAGAATAGATAAAGTTGTGGACGTACATGCAAAAAGCACATCACTATTTTGCAACCTCGACGTAGGTTCTAGAATAACGTTTTGGGTAGCAAATATAACTAAAATTTCACTTATTCAATTGAGCAAACTAAAGTAAAATGCTCAAAAAAAACTCATGTTTATGTTTGTGTCTGCTTCTGCTTTCATAATATCTACACTCATTATACTGTTTAGATATTTTTGCAGCAAGTTTAAAATAATTCGACATGTCATAAGTCAATGGGCTCAAAATGCTAATTTTACCAGAAAAAATATAATAATGTTTAACTATTCACAGATAATACAATAAATTTTTATAATTATTATTATACAATGAAAGTTAACGTCAATTTATCACTAGAAATTAATAATTTTATTTAACCCGTAACTGCTGTTTGCCGGTCAATTTGACCTTTCAATATCAAAATTTATATTTATCACTTTCAATTTTATAGATACAAATTTGCCCGTTGATGTATTTTCGCAAGTTTGTTATGATAGAAGGGCCGTCATGTAGTCGTATTTCAACTTCGTTAACTATCCTTATAAAGTTGCAAACCGATCAATTATACCGGAAACAGTATTTTGAAATCTCAATTTCCTCTTGCTGAATGAGACTGGTAGACTAATAAAATTCCAAAACTATTAAATTTACATAAATTGTATACTTTTGATTATTTGTGTTTTTTAGATATACGAGGTAAATAAAGACGTAGAAGTTGCAAAAACTATTGTAAACATAAAAATGACTTAAATCCAATCAATTCATGCAATTGATTAAAATCGAACCAGTTAATTTGACTGGGAATCAATGAGTAGGTAACTAAAGTAGGGTAACAGCAGTTACAGGTTAATAACTTTTAAAATAAATAATAATCTGAAAGAAATGATTTAAGCCAGTTAACATTGCCTAATATATCACACAGAATTGAAAAAATATATATATATTTTACTGTAACCCAATACTCCTCTAAGTTTGTGACTCATGCCAATTGACTAGACTGCAGAAAATCACCTATAAAATTTATTATAAAATAAAACAATTTACTAAGTTTTTACCACAAAATATTTACTGAAAATCAATATATTAGCGACACTTTGTCAAAACTTAAGTCGCTAATAAATTGATGCAATTACCACGTAGTAAAGGTCGAAAACATCCTTAGAATTTATTATGTTTTTTACTCTTATTTTGCATTTTTGGGGGTTACACCCACTGACTTACAACATGTCGGTATAGTGGTTCTTTCTTAATAAACAATGTTATGTGTACTTTTACAAATTATTTTACAAATAAAAGTACATATACTCCATATCCAAAAAACCTAACAAAAATTCTTTTTTATTAATGAAACAGGTAAATTACAAAAAAACAATGCTGAAAAATTGTACTTAATATTTATGTGTAATTTTTGAATAACAATTACGCTTAAATCAATATTTTAATTAAATTAGGTTGGTTTATCATAAACCATAATCTCAGTCACAACCTCACACATACTTACTGCATTTGATTATTGACATAATTACTTATTATGAAAAATTACTTAAAAATGTTATGTACACCTGAGCCTTACATGTAATTAAATATTGCATATTAATCATATAATTAATTCATTCACTTTCTTCAGCACTGCAGTGTCCACGAAGACTCATATAGCAAAACAAATAATTTAAAATATAATAGGTGCAATGTTTATTTAATGTCAGCACTCTTTTTAATAAACTTTCACAGAACACATGGCACTAAAGCACTGGTTTTAACGAAAACGACAGTTTCGGTCGCGAGTTGTTTTTACCGAGAATTTTCTTTTGTTCCTCCTTTATCCGTTTTTCCTGTTCTTTACGCATTTTCTGACGTTCTTCTTCCATCTTTCGCTGTTCTTCAACCATTGCTAATCGTTCTTCAGCCTGAAAAAAGCGAAAAGAAAATTAATGACATTGCAAAGAAACATAAAATATTACATACAGTATTAGAGACTAAATTTATTTATTATATTAACATTTTAAAGTTGAACGCTATTTTAGTATTAAAAAAAAATAACAAACTTACAAATTAAGTGTTACACTTTCTTTTACAAGGACCTCTCTAATAAGTAGTCAAAATTAGTAGCACCACTGATAGCAGTTTATGAGGTTTTTCACTGTATGTGAATAATAGTGGTAATTACAAACAAAACTACTTACCAATTTTCGTTGTGCCTCCTCAATTTTCCGATTGTTCTCAGCCATGATCTGTTCGAGTTCCTCACGTTTTCTTCGCTCCTCCTCCTATAAACATAGAATGCGTGAGATGAGGAATACACATATCGAATGACCGACTCCACCTCTTGCCACACATACGTCAGTGCATTCATTCTAAATGCAATACAATTTGTTAAACATTAAAATAATTGTGTTGCATAGCCCGTCCAAACATAAAACCTACCATTTTTTTAAACACATGTTACAATTATTATTGGGAATTTAAAACAAAAAAAAAATGGAAAGCTTTTGATAAAACTAATCATATTTGTCCCTGAAAAGTGATAAAAGATAAAACTCGTGCATACAAAATCTGCCATCAACACGGAGCCGGCCATTTTCTTTATCTTTTAAAAATGTCCTCATTTTAATTTAAATTAATATAAATACACAAAAAACACCCTGTACTATAAAAAAATATAGATTTTTTTATGTAAAAGATTATAGTTAAAATAATATATAAAAGGTAGATAATACCTGAGTGGTGTGGGGCAGCATCCCATCTCGAAAAGCAGTCTTATAATCACTACTCTTGCATCGTCTGATCTGCTCAAATCCTGTGATTCTTTACCTTAATAGCTATTAGCCAAGTGGCAAATGATTGTTAATAATAGACTTTGACCAAAACAAGGGCTTGTTTTCAAGAAAATATCGAGCACACCGGATATTTAAAAAAATGATCTTATATACTATATTCGCTACATATTTAAATATCTGATGCATTCACATAATAATAGGAACAAAATTATATTCCATTTGAAATAAATCTAGAGGTATTAATGAAACGGAATTCTTCTCTTTTGTTTAATAATATGTTATAAAATAATGGAGCTGTAATTGAAATAAAAAAAGACGACATAACTTTTACTGCTGCACTCCCGTCAATTTGCTCTTACCTCTCTATGTTTCTCTTCCATTAATTGGCGTTCGCGCCGAGTCTCCATCTCTTCCATCATTTGTTTCTCCATGATCTTTTTAGCTTCCTCAACACGTTTTGCCACTTCACGCTCAATTTCATCCTTACGTTTCTCTAATTCTTCTTCAACACGTTTTTTAACTAAATCTTCTATTCGTTTCGCAGTTTCTTCTTCCACTAACCGTTGTTCTGCTTCTCGCTGCCTTCGTTGTCGTTCCATTTCAGCTAATCGTTCCACTTCGTCCATTTTACGCGTACGGGAAGACTTCTTATGCCTAGATCGTGTGAGATCAATTGAACCCTCACTACTGGATACTGATGATACTGAATGTGAACGTTTTCTACAAAATATTAAAATTGAATTGAAAATTCCGAATTTTAATGTTTTAATTTACCTAGACTTTGAGCTTTTTTCTTTGACTTTTTCTGTTTTGTAGGTTTTGCTTGAACTTCGCTCTGATCGGTCACGAGACTTGCTTCTTTTGTGGTGTTTGCTTTTGTGATGTTTTCGAGGTGACTTACTCCGCGATCTCGAACGACCCATCTTTAGTTTAACTATATTATTTCGTACTTATAAATATAAAACCTACAAAACGACATAAACGTTTCTCGGCCAGCCAAATCACTTTTTTGACATCTGTCGGAATTTTAAGTGCTGCCACAACTGAAAACGTAAAAGCTTAAAGTGTTTTAAAAAGACGCATTTTGTACAATTGCTTGTAAGCAATGTAATATGTTCGTGAAATACTCTAATTGACAATAAAATAAACATTTGTGCAAATTTATTATTGTTATAACCTTAACAGAAGATTTTACAACTAGAGAAAAATTGAAAACTATCACTTTTTTCGATTTACCGCACGAGTATGGCACTAGCTCTGCTCGGTGCTGCCATCAAGGTCAAACTTGTGTTTCAATAATGAATACTGGTGCGTTCTATGGGTGTGGGTGCATTAACGCAGTTGGCATATTTATCGAGCCGACGTTTTCGAATTATCTAGCAGCACGCACGATGTATTGTTGCTGTGAAACATCTAATGGCACGTTAAGCGTTAAGCCCCTTTCAGACTACGGAGCAATTATGGATTTTTGTTTGTGTAAAATGTCCGCTACGATTTTAATTTTTTTTTAGTAATTTTTTGTTTTTACGTTATTGTTTTATTAGCGGTTATTTCGAACGATTTCGTAATTTTCTAAGGTATTTTGTTTTTGCGTTGGTTTTACTATCTTCATTAGATAACAAATTTAAAAATCTTTTTTATGGAATAATTAAACAAGGTATAAAATATAAAATATGTATAAAACAGTAAAATATTATATAACTACATTTTAAAATATAATATATGTATAGCATATTTTATATATTATTAAATGTAATAAAACTGCAACCTCACTATTTAACATTTATCTTTTCAATCAAATGAAATTTGTAGCATTATTTTTTTTGTAAATCGTTTAGATTAATTAATTTTTTTGCAGAATTCTGGCCATTTTATATGCACAAAACATTCCAGAGTGCCATCTTCACTTAACATTATACACACCGAGAAACTGGTTGAGTCAATTTTTCATAATTTTTGTATCAAGTTTGAGTGCTCGAGAAAAAATTTAAATTTTGAAAATCGCCTCAAACTGTTATTTTATTGATTCTTTAAGATAATAATAAGCATAATAATGCTCAGAGACAAAACCAGCGCCGGTTTTTTATCTTTACCACGCAAAGTTGGTTGTACTCTAAATATCTCATAAAAAATAACAATTGCAAAAGTGAAAAAAATCAGGTTTAATACACATGAGTAAAGTGGTTTATTTACTCGTCTAATTGGGACTCACCGCTGCGCGGCTCGTGCGCCCAACTATTAGACTCGTGATTAAATGATGCGCTTGTACTAAAAATTGCTATTATATTGGTTTTATTTTTTTCTTACTTATAATGAGTCATTTAGTCACTACTTTGAGTAGTTAAAAAAAAAATAACACTTGCTTACTAAAATGAAAAAAAAAACAACAATTATTGTTAGACAATTAAAAATAATAAACATAATATATTTAAATAAAAGTCTTGTTTAATTCAGTTATAAAGACGTCGGATTTTTAATATGATTTTCATACACAATAATTATCTCCTTTGTAAACGTTGTTAACAATCTTCGCAAATTCTTCAACAGGACAAAATTTATCACATCCTTTAATATGAAGAAGTTTTGGTTTGTACGTCTGGTAATTTTGATAAAAAATCTGAAAAAGGTCAAAATTATAAAAAATTCAAGTATTAACAAAAATATTAGCAAAATATACTATATTAGAAATAAATAAAACAAAAATTACTATGTTTTTAACCACAAAAATTTATTTATTAAAAATAAAAATATAGGCGGCTCGAGTTTTGACTTACGTAGGTTATAAACATAGTAATTTTTGTTTTACTTATTTCTAATAATGAAGTACCACATAGTAGATTTCGAAACCACCCTTATGATATACTATATTGTTTGATTAATATGAATAAAAATTTTATGAAAAATGATTTCTGTGATCAACAAGTATGCAGCGTCCATTTGAATTTGCAATAATTTAGATATTTTTTGATTCCATTTGAATAGAAAAATAAAAGACGTGTAGCATATATTTTTTATGCTTCTTTCTTTTTTCTATTCAAATACAACTTCACATCTAAATCGAGAAAATCTCTTACATTAACTATAAATAAAATTCAAAATTTTCTAATTTAAAAAGTCACGTTTAAAAAAAAGTCTTATGACAGATATACCGCAAATAAATTAAATATTTGCAAAAACAAAACATTTATAAAAAATGATCAGAGCAAATACCCAATTTAATGATAAATACCAATATTCAAATTAATTATTTGATTTTCTCATCGCTATTACCATTGCCAGATGGGTGAAAAAACCAAACCTTATCGTATCGACAAAAAATGTAATCAGTGCAATCAGAATTTTTTTAGTATTACTTTTACGAATTTAGAGATTAAAGGCGGCTGTACATGAAACCGGGAACGAGAATGGTACGGAATCGAAACGTCAACGAGAAACTTGAATTATATGTATCCATATGGAAACGTGCACAGCAAGACCACGTTTCAAGTTTGCTCGAGAACGCGAAGGGAGAGTTTGCCAAGTTTTAACTTTTGCGTACCCGGACGGTTCCGCAGCCAATTAGCGCAGCGTAAAATCTAAACAAACATTATCCGTCGTAATTTCATGTAATTTGTCATCGTTAATGTAATTTTATTAGTTTTTTTAATAGATATATTGAATAATAATTAAACACATTATGTGGACATACATACATTTATAAAAATTGATATATTCTCTATTTCAAAAGCGTCAGCTGTAACTAGATTTTCAAAAAAGTTGACTATTGTTGAAAATTAACATAACAACATTTATTAATTGATTGTTGTTTATGATTCAGAAGCTTCTGCGCAATGCCAACTAGCATATTATATGACTCAGCTGCATAAATACGGTATTTAATTTAAAATTTATAACTTAAATCAAATATGCTAAGATATACAGGGTGTTTCATCTAAAATAACGTTATATATATATATATATATATATATATATATATCCACACCACAGAAATTTGAATTTAAAGTGGCATCCGGCATAAAGTAGCATCCGTATACGGGGGCCACTTTACAAGCCTGTGTATTTCGGATGCCACTGTGTATACCCATATAAAAGTAATTTATTTTTCGACCGGATGCCACTTTTAATGCAGACGGAAACTGGCTAGTTCAACGCTCCGGCCAGCGACTTAACAGCGCTAAAAACGCATCGTTTTTATTAGTGAATATCTGTCGATAAGTTACCTCCGCGCGCTACGTTATAGTATATATATATATAGTTTGTTGGATCTAAAATTTAAAATAACAAAGTTATAGCTTCCGGCGTTTTTTAGGAAACACCCCTTATAAAAATTATTTGTAAATTATTGTAGGTGAGAATAATTCTTACTTAGATATTACAAAATGTAAAAAATATTACTAAAATATTTCCAAAATATTTGTAAAGTTTTCAAAAATATTACTAAATTTTCAGAAATATCATAATTGGTTTGGAAATGTCATTATATGTTTGTATGAGAAATACCACAGAAATCAAGTAATATTACGAAATATCCAAAAATATCACAAAATGCTATCAGTAAATATTCAGATGTCGGTAAATATCAGATAATAATTGTTTTTTTTAAAATTTATTTTTCTATATCACAATATATTTACAAAATTTAAAGAATTACCACAATATATCAAACAATATCACAAAATATGCAAAATATGATAAAATTTCACGCAGTATCTTTAAGTATAGTTAAATGTCACAAATATTTCAATAATGTTGTACTTTTAAAACGTGTTGATTTATAAAATATTACAAATTGTTTGCATAATGTTCAGAAATAAAAAAAACAATTATCCTATTTCTTTTCACAACAATATCATTCTTACCTTAAATCCAAACACATCATCAATTTTATGTAGTTCAATTAATATATGACTCGTATATTGTGCATAATGATTTTTGTAATTTCCAATCAAAGCGAGAAAAGCCAAAACATTTATATCGTGCCCTGAATATAAAAATATTTTTCTGCCTTGTGGCAATGTACCATTAATCATCATTTCGGAGTCAGTTAATATTTTCTTTGATAAAACACCTGAACAAGAAATAGAAAAATAAATAATTATAATACAATTTTAATAATTTAATATTATAATTAATAAATAATTACTACGCCATTACTAGATTTTGAAATAAATGTTTCAAAAATGCACTTCGGGTGGGAATCGAACCCACAACCTTTGGATTTCATGTCCACTGCAGTGGATCGAAAATGTGGTATGGCGCCACACAAAAACTCATTAATGTCTACCACAAAATGGTAATACTTTTGCAATTTTTGCTTCAATTACGTTTAAAATCTGTATTTTTATCTATTTTACCTTTAATGCTTGTCTGACACTATGCAATTTATTATATCCAAAGTTGTAATGTTTATTGAAATAAGGCTTTTCATCGGCTGCTATTTTAAATTCAACCAATAAAATTCCGTATTTCAATATTTTGCATAATACATTTTAAGCTATATAGCATATACTGAAGATTACCTGTAATAGTAGAGATATGCTGAATAATTACAGATTTATATTCAATTTTAGCCGCTGATTTAATTGGTTCCGGCCAAAATGGACGTGCCCATTCAGACACATCCATTCCATTTTCAACCTAAAATCAAAATAAAAGTTTATTATTTCATCAACTTGATCAGTATTTGATTTTAATACCTGAACGTTAATTGAATTTTCAATTAAAATGCCCAAAATAAAATTAGTAGCATTGATTCGAGTATTTTGTCTTAAAACATTATACATTTCAACATTATTGCTTCTATCAACATCAACAAACATAATTTTGGGACATGTATTATGTATACCAATAATCTAAATTTGTATAGATCAGTTCAATGATATATAATATATTTGATTTTACTTGCATTGTCGTATTTAGATTTTATGATTTTATAATACGCCGGTTGCCATTTTAATCCAGTGAAAATTTTCCATTTTCCAAGCGGTGGAAACAGGGCAGCTAACACTAATTGTAAACTCATTTGAGTTCTTGGATAATCTGAACTAAAGCCTTCTACTATGTTGTTATCGTAAATATCACCTAAAAATCTTTTGTATCTTTGGCGCAATGATAATCCTAAACGATAAGATCTTTTTTTTCCTTTCTATTTACAACATAATGTATGCATTAATAGTTTTATATATTTTTACATTGTTAACTTACCAAATTTAATTCGCCCATACCATATGGGTAAAAAGCTTTTTCGTTGTAAAGATTTAAAGTTAAGTTTGCTTGAGTCTTTCCCAATTCATCTTGTATCGGTGTTCTATCGCCATGTCTAAAAATCTATTAAAAAAGCAAATTAAAAGTTTGTAAAACATACTAAAAATATTGCAAAAGATTGTACACCTATTGTAAGCTATAGAGGTTTGTTTAATTTTTAGAAAATTTACTGGATGTATTAAAAGAATTTGATTATTTATTTTATAGTGTGTATTGCAGTTTCTTTTCATTTCATAGAACTAATATTGAAATGCAGTATAGAAAAACATATTTGATTCTGAAGGCAACGTTGTTATTTCAATAACCATTTATCTGGAAAAATTGTTTTAAATTAATGTAAAATTTATTTTTAATAAAACTAGAATAGTAAATTCAATGGCAGATCTACCATGAAACTAATGAAGCTTAAACTATAGGATTTCCGGTCTGGGCATACACCCACAAAATTTATTAAAATTTCTACATATTTTTCAACATTTTGTAATTATTACTATATAGTTCTATATAATTTCTTTACTTTGTTTCAATATTTTTGTATACATTTTCAAAAATTCTTATTTTTTTATTTTACATGTTTTGTTGAAATTTTTGTATTTTTTTTTTAAATTTCTACACATTTCATTTTACACATTTTACAATTTTTGTTTATATTATTGATCGGGTTATCTAAATATTTTTCAAAATTTGGTTATTTTTTCTGATTTTTTTGTTTTCTTATTGTCATTTTACAAGATGTTTTGCAATATTTATTGATATTTTGCATCACATTAGTTTAGATTTTCTTCAAATTTCTATACGTTTTCAACATTTTTTTCCACATTTTACAACTTTAAAAAAAATTTAAGTATTTTAATTTTTTAGTCTTATTTGCATAAAGTTTTCAACATTTTGGTTGTTTGATATTTTTAAATTTTTCATTTGCAATTTTCGTGCTTTTTCAACAGCTTTTTTATATATTTATATTTTTTCACATCTATTGATATTTTACATTTTATTTGTATTTTCTCCCTTCATTTTCTCTTTCTTTTTTCAATTATTGTATTTTTAATTTTTTTTTTCTTCCAACATTTAACATGTTTTTCAATGTTTTTTATTAGTCACTTTAAATCTTCAATCTAATTTACACAATGTATGCATATTTTGTATTTATATTTAGAGTAAATTGATGGAATAATTTCAGCCAAAATCACAAAATGTTGATCCAAAATTCTTCCAAATTGTAACTACAATTACTATTTATAAATTATTTATTAAAATATAATAATTTATATAGTACTTTTGTATAGCAATTTTTGAGACCTGAGTCTAGATAGATCCGCCACTGCTACATGTTTAACATTTTTATTTCAAAATTTATGTTTAAATAAATAAAATTGTAGGAAGTAAGAAGGTTTAAACACTTTTTCGGATAAATAATTAAAAATAAAGTAAACCAGAACTGGTGCTATTCTGACGCGCGTTCTACCAATTACACTATTACAATATGCAACCTACTTGTACATCCGATCTATCATCCGCGATATAGAATTAGGTAAACTTTTAATGTTGTAATTTTTTTAATGTTGTGTGGATTTTTTTGTAATTTTTTATTTGGTAAAACTGTATGAAAATTTTGTATTTTTATAATTGTTTTTTTGGGCATTGACCGGCGTTAAAAATGGTGTGATGCCACTGATGTCATTTCAACGGAGTAACAAAAAAGTGTGCTACCATGCCTTTATGCCAAATTTTAAAATTGGGCATTTTGTCAACCTTTAAAATTATGTGGTTTTTTTATAGAAGCTTTGAAATTGCTTTAAATGTTTGTAAATATTTTTGTAATTGTTTGGATTTATGTGATATTTTGATCTATTATGTGAAATTGAGTAATTTTCCACCCAAAGAAATGTATATGAAAATAATATAAGTATCACATCTACTTCTATTCAGTGGTTACAACAAAATTTTATACAAAATGGGGGTTGGCAATGAGAATAGTTTGCGTATTACTAACATGGTCTCTGTTTCAATTAGATTCTTAATGGGAATTACGAAAAACCACGTAGGCTACTTGTTAGAATACAATACTATATAATAGACCGATACTTACCAAAGCTTGGGCTCCAGTTTGCACTTAAAAAATATAATTGAATTACCCATGCTACAACCTTTTCTAACACCTTTTAAGAAAGTTTTTTCTTACTTCTCACTAAAGCAGACCGCACGTTAGGGTAGCACGGGTATTACTCAAGTTTTTATACTCCTAATTTTTATCAGAGATATTATGCAAGGATTTTAGCTTAACTATTCTACAATGTAGATTTAATATAAATAAATTATTTTATTTA
>JARJEC010012154.1:0-12198 GCA_030264575.1 Tachinus sp. AB-2021 | reverse complement strand
ATAGGACTACAGCGCACAATGACATATTAAATTCTTGACGAAAAGGTCTTTGACTCCGCACGATGGACTGGGCCAGAATAAAATATTTTATAGCAAAGAACCATTGATTAATGAGCAGTTTATCATTGTATCATAAAACTTTCAACAATAAAACATAATTATATTTCTATTTGTCGTCAAATAAACATTACGTCCATAGCAACATATTAAAAATTGTCCAAGCTTATTGGATCTTGTACAAAATAAATATTTGCAAAAGTTAAACAACAGTGGACACGGCCACTTAGATGGATGACCGCTTATCCCGGCCCAACGGTATTATTTGACATTGCGAAACAATGAATGGCGCTTAAGATATTGGAGACAAATTTCTAGAGTAACAATCCTTAGCTCAATATACACATATCCTACATGAACACGACTGAAGTACATTGCCAGTTGATTACCTGACTTCAAGTATTAAATGATATATGTGCTGTTAATCAAACCTAACTTGAGCAGCTTATACGTTTTTTCTATATTTATACAGTTTATTTTGTGTTGATCAGTGTTTGCTAATCTTATATTAAGCGTAGGTAGATTTATAGAGAGCAGTTTTTTATTCTTCTTTTCTTCAATACATGCTTAATAAGATTAAGAAGTTTTGCACCTTTTAGCAATAATTGCTCAAAACAATGATTTTTGCAATGAAGTTTAGAAAGCATAGTAGACACACTAATTATTAATGAATTATCTGCGAACCATATGCAAACAGCACTTCATAATCACTTTGTATCTACCGCCGATAAAACTATTCAGTCATTAGAATATTCGGTTGATCACATAACTTTGTTAAAACAAAACACAAAACCCTTGCAAAGTTTTATCTGGTTGTCTCTCGTATCAATTTGCAAACCATTTATAAATAAATGTTCTAAAGGTTTTGATGGCTTCTTTATATCGTTAATTGAAAATTAATAATCTTAAATTGATAATCTTCTAAGTATTTTGTTTGAAAAAGGATTTTTTCCTAGAGAATTAAAGACGGTTTGTGTGATTCCTCTACATAAAAATGGAGACAGCGATACTTACACTAACTATCCACCAACTACATTAACGTCATGCTTTAGTAAAAATTTTTAAATTTTTAATCTAATTCTAAATT
The DNA here is from genome assembly GCA_030264575.1 of Tachinus sp. AB-2021. NCBI lineage: Eukaryota > Metazoa > Arthropoda > Insecta > Coleoptera > Staphylinidae > Tachinus > Tachinus sp. AB-2021. Next base: position 11,054 of record JARJEC010012154.1, on the reverse strand, counting down.
TGGTTTTAGCAGTGATAAAAATACCGCAGATTCTTAATCTGCTTATTTAAGTTTATAATGGGCACAATTGACTTTGTTGTTTCAGTGGTACAGCTAAAGCATTTAATTGCGTGGATCTCTTAATTTTGCTCCAGAAACTTGAACATTATAGTTGTAGAGACATTATTTTAGAGTTCTTTACAAACAGAAATCGAATTATTAAATTAAAATTTTAATTATCAAATAATCAGAGAAGTTCCACAAGGAACAATTTTAGCATATATTTTGTTTTTACTGCTTATTAACGATTTGCTGTATGGATTTTTACTTTGTTTGCAGATGATGCCGATATAATTTTGACCGGTAAAGATATAAATATGTTAATTCGTATTATAGAAAATATTGAAGAACACCAAATCTTTCATTCTAATTAAGTAGGATTTCTTCGTTTAAAATTAGATTATAATCTGAAGTGGAGTTATCAAATTGATTAAATGAAACTGTCCACTGGCTGTTAAATTATCAAATAATTCTGTGGCAATTAGGTTTTGATGTTCCTAAAGAGGTTTACTTTTCAATTGTTGAATCTTATTTACGTTACGGTGCTGCATGCTGGGAAAATTCTTCCAAAGAACTAATCAATCAAATTTCTTTCTTGCAAAAATGGTGCGAATTTTATGTTCCGAAAAAAGTAATTAATATCGTGGTTATTGCCGTTTATTTAAGTTCCTGAAGTTGTTTCAACTTAAAACTGACAAACAATGAGTATTTAGTTTAATTGAGTGACAAATGTAATTAAGAAGGTTATGGATATAAAATGTCACCATTATCTTGTTTATATCGACAAAGCCGAGCGGATGGAACTTCGATCGGATCGAGTTATTAAATCCACGGTTGCATCCGCATTTGTTTATATCAGAATTAATTCGAACAGGATCAGCTGAAACAGGATTGATTATAATATTGAAATTAACTTAAAAAAAGACAGATATAGTAAACCTATATCTGTTAGCCTCATGATAGCCTTCATCTTTGCCAAAACGTAACTAACTTCAGCTTTATTTATAAAATCCTCTATTTTTTATTTTTATATTTTAAAATGTTAATCTGGATTGATTTCCATCTTATCGAAAATTTAGTGGTTTATATCCACATTTTCGATATGATGCAAGCTAGCGTACGCAAACTGACGATGTAAACGAGATACATGTAATTTAAATAAACAATGCAAACGTTTTTTGTTTCTGCTTTGCAAAATGTCTTATAAATTTTTTTATGCGATGTGTAAACTTGCCGAAATGCGGTCGGCTGTGGGTGTTGATCCAATTAAGAGAGGATACTGATTCAAGCAGTTAAACATAAAATTGGAATAACTTACAATTTCTATATTTTGTTGATTTACATGTACTTAATATTTATAAAAAGCAAACAAATACTTATAAATTATTATATCCAATTTTTTTTACTTTTATTTTGAAAATAATAAAGAATTAAAATTCCACTAAGATAAAACATAAATAATTTTATTACACGTATCATATTTTCAAATCGAAGAATTATTTCGACATCGTAAACAGATGAAGTGAATATAAAAACGAACTTTTTTTGCATAATATTGTGATAATAATAAATTACACGATTAAAATTACATGGTAAATAACAGTTTAAGATTATTTTGAAATATTAATAAATAAATAATTAAGTAAAGTTATTAGGGAAATGAGTAATAAACGTAACTCAATAACAACTCCTTTTTTAAATCGCAGACAACAATGCGAAAATTAATTAAGAAATCATTCATAAACAATCACCCAAAATGTTTACACATTTTTATATAGTTTTTCTGGTATCTTCAACGGTAATCTGCCACAGGCTGAAAGACAACCATCAATGTATGTAATGTGTATTGTTTTGTATCTTATAAATGAACTCGTTCTAAATATTTGATTTACTATTTGTAAACAGACTCGGTAAATATTTATTTTAGCGGCGTTTGTGTGTAATTTTTAATGTAGTATAAATCACTGATAACAGCAGATAATGCAAATATATTGTCATTTTTTAATCTGATTATCAATATACTATCGACGCATTATTAATAGTACACAATTTGGTTGCAAAACTAAGTTGCTGTAAACCAATTGGTAATTGTTCAAATTAAAAATTTAATAAAAATATTTAATCAGATTTATAATAACTATTAACGTACACGTATGCAAACTTGCGAATATTAATGATATGATTTATAATTAAAATTAAATACGTGTTCTACTTTTGTCGGAGCAAATATAATATTTAAATATATTTTGGTAATGCTCAACAAATTTGCAAAACGAATGCTGAAATAGTATTTTGAAGAGAATTAGTGTGATAAAAGTGAGAACTAAAAAAAATTATTCATTTTTATAAAAAAATGCGAGTGCTCGACACACGCACAGTAGAAGTAAAACCTTTAATTTTATTATAATATAATTATACTGTTAAATGTCAACATCAATGTCATATTTATATTTATGCAGAGCCACCCTGAGACCCATTTGTCACTATATCTCCACCCGTTCCGTTTAATTGGTTTACGTTTTAATTCTCCGCTTTTTTGGACTCACACCTTAATATAAAAGTTTTTACTTGATAAATATATTTCTTGTTAACACGTTATTTAAAAAAGTCTAGCTTGGCTATAACAAATTGTGCTGTAATTTGTTTAATGTTTCAAAAAGTAAAAACCAAACTAGTAAAATTAAAAAGGATCAGTTGTGAAATTAGAGAATACTATTCTCAAACTCTAATACTTTGATTTCAAAGTTATATAGTTGATATTTATTTTAATGGCATTAAATGCGGACATAATCTGCGCTTTATTATACTAGGACATAAAGCTGCGCTTTATTATACTAGGACATAAAGCTGCATAAAACAACATATTAATAGTGTTTGTAATTTTAGGTTATAAAAATTGGATATATTATAGAAAGTAATGACTTTTAACTTGAAAATTTCAAATTTCAATTTTTATTTACTCTAATTTGTCTTTCGGGTTTGTACCCAAAACAAAATCGTCATGATGGAAGAAGAAGTAATGGAATCTTTTTTTAAAAACAATTGCATCGGCCGGGAATCGAACCCGGGCCGCCCGCGTGGCAGGCGAGCATTCTACCACTGAACCACCGATGCTTCTATGTATACTGTTACTACACAGATAGTAAGAACGAAGATTTGATATTTTTCTAATGATTTAATGAAATGTTTTGTCATGCAGGTTTAAGGTTTAATAAAAAGTAACATTAATAATAATTAACTATTGCCCTTCTTGTTGGCAACGAAAGTTTGAATAGCAGCGGGTGATATTTTGTATAACGTAGCTTCGCATTTTTAAAACTATCACGTAATAATTAAACTGTTATATTCTATCAGGATAATAATTTGAAATTATATTATTTACTGTTATGTGCAACTATGAGCCTAGAGCGCCGATTTTAGGTTTTTTTTCTCTCAGAAGTTAAAGCTGATCGATCAATTACTTTTTGTATATACAGGGTGTACCAATTTATCCGTTCACCATAGCTAACTTGGTTAATATTGAAGTTGCCAAAACGATTTAATGTTGCAAAGTTACAGATTTGTCATGGCATATTTTAAAAATGAAAACAAATAAACAATTGAATAACTGATTTATGAGATTTAGAAAAACAACATTTTGCTAAGTAAAAAACTTCTGAACAAAAAATTGATAATATAGTATCATCTTAAACTTAAAAATAAATAAGTAATATNATATATGTCAAATTTTGAAATAAAAGTACAGACGCATAATTAACTAACAAATATATCAGGTTTTCAAAAATATTGCCTTCTACATCAATGCATTTTTCAGTTCTTCGTATCACATTTTTCGTAGCTTTTAGAACAGTTCAGGGAGAAATGTTTAATATTATATTTTCAATATAGTTTTGAAACTCCGTGACATTTAGATGTTGATGTTTGTACACCTCATCTTTTAAAAAACCCCAAAAGTGAAAACCGAGAGGATTTAAATCAGGAGACTGTGCATGCCAACGAACTGATGCGTTAGTACCTATCCTTTGATTATCAAAAATTCTGTTCAGCAAGTTAGTTGTACCAAAATAATTATGAGCACGTGCTTCATCCCCAACATTGAACATTGAACATATCGTTCTCCGGTTAAAGTTCCATGATAGAAAATTGGGCCAATAATCTGATAATCTATTAAGCAGCACAAAGCTGAAACGGTTCTGTGGATTGTGTGGATCAACTATGATAGGTTTTATCTACTCTAATAATGCTCGTTATAATTGTTACACATACCCGTATTCGAAAAATTTGATTAATCAGACCATAGAATACATTTGAAATTATCTGCAATAAACTGTATAAACCAGTTACAAAAAAAATTTTTCTGCATCTTCAACTAATAAAATTTGTATTCTATTCTTTTTATACGGATGTAGTTTATGTTTCTTTAAAATTAAATAAACCTTATTGTGAGATAAATCTAATTCTTGGGTGATGTTTTTAATACAATTTTATGGAAATGCTTCAAAATATGCTAGCACATTTATTTCTAATTCGGCACTATTTATAAAATCTTGATGTATTTTTATTTTCTTATTAAACGTGCTCGCTGCTTTGTAATTTTTTAAACAATTTCAGAAAATATTGTGTTTTTTTGCTGACGATCAGGAAATTTATGCTGGTAACTAGCATATTACTTCTACTGATTTTTTTCTGCGGACTAGATCACATTTTTCTAAATGTGTGAATACCATTTTTAAGACAGTACAATTCTTTTTTGCTAAGATAATACTAATTACCAACTACTTAATAATTAACCACAAGTTTGATTTAGATTTGTTGTCAAAGTGACATGTAATGTCATAAGCTACTTTAATTTTATTTCACAAATTGACATAAAGTTGTAGTTTATATAATTAGTGTATTTATAATTTTAAGATGGTAATGCATTAACATTTTTTAGTTGAGAATTCATTTTATTCCAAAATATGTGGACATACATAAGGTCTTCCATTTAAAAAATATTATTTTTGTGAATATCCCATTAACCAGCTCTTCAATTTTCAAGTTATTCTATACTTTTAATTAATGATTGTCAAGAAAAAACAAAAAATGAATTGCTGTTCCAAAACTTGGCATTTATAAAATGCAATTACGCTTTTACAACTACAAAAATTGCAAAATTGGAACAAAAACACTCAAAGACTCGGTGAAGTTTGTATGGGATTTTATACAAAATATTTCGAACGTCCGCAGAAAAATTGGAAATATTGTAGAAGAAACTCGAAAACGTCGTGCTTAAAAATGTAGGATATAAACAATTAAAAAAATCAGATAATTTACGTGATCTTAACAAAAAGGTGCAATATCAGTTCCTCTGCATAATTTTAAATTTACTCTCATTACTTCTGTAGACGTAGAACGAAGTTTTCCTGCTAACATATTCTAAAAGGAAATTTTTCACATTCGACAATTTAGAAAAATATTTAAATTTATTATTAGAATTATTTTATGTTTTTGTTGTTTTACCTTTTTTCATAATATAACAAAGCATCAACATCAGATCTGGTCTATTAGTGATTATTGTTTTCTAATAAATAATAGTTATATCATAATGGCATTAATAAATATGTTATTGTTTTATTGTTTTTTTTCCTTATTTTTTAGCCTTTTCAGGTTTAACTAAATTAGAGTTTCAAAATCTACGCTAAGAAGATCCATGACATAAAACGTAGAAGAATCCACAGACAGTAACAAGTTTAATACTAACAAAAGTACTGTTTGAAGTATATACTACTCATTATTAACTATAAAAGTATCGAATAAAAAAAATAATGTTTCCGCCCGGGATCGAACCGGGGACCTTCCGCGTGTTAGGCGGATGTGATAACCACTACACCACGGAAACAACATATTTCTATAGTAATTTTAATAGTCAGAATCGATTAATTATAATTGGGGCAACTCTGATTTGAATTCTTGGTTGTTTCTTAACATTTCATAGATTCTACGGGGTTGATTGAACAACGCACTGCATGTCTCTAAAAGGATTACACAATGCGACATACTTTGCTCATTAAAACTTAACTATCTATCCGTTTCGCACATATGCCATACAAGATTGACAATAAGTAATTTATGTAATATTACAATATTGAAAGTTTATTGAAGTAAAACTTTTATAGTCTGATGCGAATCTGAAAATATGAAACGGAACAACATAACACACTTTGATGGTGGGTAGTGGGTGCTGGGTTGTGGGTCGTCGGTTGTGGGTCACATTTAATAATTTAGAATGTTTTCCAGCTGTGTAAAATTTAATATTGCACACATAATATAACCAGATTATTGATTTTCCCATAGACGTTTGTAATGTTCAACAGATAAATATTTTTGGAGGCTGAATGTTAATTAAATTTTGGTTTTTATTCTACGAGAAATAATGTTGTAGCAATTTTACTACTCAATACGATTATAGGAAAATGTTTGCTTGGTTCAGTTAATCGTTACCGCGATTAAATTTTAAGGCTTTTCTTGATGCATATGTTTCATATAAAATATTTGCAAAACCCGATTATTGTTTATTTCTATCGCCTATGAAATACCCTATGTAGCGGATTTTAATTGTTTTGTGCTACCGTAAGTGCATATTTGGTTGCACATTAATGAATCCTAATCATTGTTGATACCCGATATTTATTTAGTTATAAAAAGATGTTTTAAATCAATTATCTTAATAAAAATGTTTATTCAAATGCTTAGATCGAATAATTGTAAATTATTATTTTTTTGAAAAAAAAGCAATAACTTTAAGAACTTTTTACTTAAAAAAATTAAATATTTAATGATTAGTGATGTCACAGACTCCACTTTTTGATTGGAACTGGATACCAGATTCATTACCAAAAATAATATAATTCGAATGCAAACTTTTCTGGATAATTTTCATTGCACGTAATTTAGGTATTATACCATTAAATTTGTTAAAAATATCGGATACTAATAGATACTAATTAATCCGTATTAGGTCGCTTATCAGATTCGATTTTTTATCTCTGATAATGTTTATTAATTATATCTTAAAATATTTATGTGTCTTCAAACTTATTAACTATTTATTTTGTCAATTCTGTAAATTATTTTATCTAGAAAAGTGGTATCAGCTGAAAAATCGGAAAACTGATTCACATTTGAGATCTGTTTTTAGCAAGGGGAAAAATGCGCAATCATCAAATTGAAACGTGTCAAGTGTGTTGAAGGTACGCTTCGCTCAGAATTGAGGTAATAAATATTGTATTCCTGAAGGGTCCAAACGATAGGGAATTCTATTTATAAAATCTGAGATTGCATAGAAAGAGATCTGTTTTCTGTTAATAGCGTCACTTTAATTATGCTCCTTTGAATTAGACTTAGATATCTCCAGCACACTAGGCAGTTCAAATGTAATTTACGCTAACGAACATGGCACTTAAGTGTGGTGGAATTCTACGAACCCCCACAACCATACGTATAAATATCTATAACTGTGACTCTCGCTAACAAGACGCAACCAACGGAACCATACAGACTTCTCCCTTTCTATCTAGGGTGAGTCATAAGGGCCGTTATCGCGGATTAGTTGCAACCACCCATGGCATAGAGCGGTGCATCGCGAACTGCCCTCTTTTTTCTATGTACCTATTTCAAGACCCCCTATAGCGGACACACATTACCGAATTAGGTTTGCGTTGATCGTATTAGAGGAAATGTTATATAAACACCCCTTAGGTGACCGACAAGTGCTGTCGATACACAGAGTCGCGTATAAGTAGAATCTAATCAAAGCACCCCTATGTCTATGATCGAAGGAATTAAATTTGCAATTGTAATTTACTACCACTGTGATCACATTGTTTGCAGAATGTTAATAGTTTGATATAATTTTCTTACTTCAAAGAGCGTTACAAAATAATATATCTAGTCTTAATTGTCAAAAGAATTTAAAAAATCCTTTTTTTAGTTTAAATTTAGAATCACGCGAATATTTTCAATCTCAATTTCACTCACCGATTTTAAATCTTCTCTCTCTCTCTCTCTCTCTCTCTCTCTATCTTACGTCTATTGATGTGTCAAATGCATTAAACTTTGAAAAAAGCAAAGCTAATTAATGATATTTATTTTGGTTTAAATTTTTGTTAGTGTGAGTACGTTTTACTTCCGCGGTGTGGTCCAAGCACACTTAATTTTTTTTTGTAATATAATAGGAGAATTGAACCACTGTTTGGATTTAACCTTTTCAGAACAATTAGATCAGGAAAGCAAAATATATTTTATTTGTCAGTGTTGGGCAAGTTTAAGCCGTGACAATGAGGTAAAACTAATATTTGAAGACCTCGGTGCTATTACAAAGCCATTAAATCTTAAATTTTAAAGTGTTCCAATTTTTAATTGATATAATGAAATATATATCTATAACATATTATAATCCTTATATATGTTTGTTTGGTGTATATTGGAGTGTCTAATGAACGTGTAAAAAATCAATTAAAATGATCAGATTATGTCAATATTTTAATTTTAATTTGCATTAGACATTAAATTCATATTGTGGCAAATAGCCTTATTGTCCCGAGGTCTTCAATCCATTATTAAATTTAATTCTTATGTTAAATACGAAGTCGAGATGATTATTAATTAGCTTCCTTTTAGTAGGTGCTGCACATCAAATTTTTATTAATTCTAATTCTAAGTCGTTTTCTGGCGAGCTTACTTCAGTCATCCAAAAGTATTTTATTCGGTTACCGTTGATGTAATTATTATGACGCTACTAGCTCAAGAAAAGTTATTCGCCAGAAAATGAAATTACTTGTCTGATTTTTATTTGTCATGAACTTCAAAATTAATTTAATTATAAAAATGTCCTTTAGTTTAGTTTTAATACTAATATAGACTTTTAAATTATTAATTGAAAATGTAATTGTATTCATTTTTGTATTATGACGCGACAGACGCAATTATTGACGCAACTAACTTTATAACATAATGAGGTCCCGACCATCGTAAGCTATAGTTACCCAGTTATATGTAACCAAAGTATACTTGAGTAAGGTGTGACGCCATCAGTAAGGTTGCCAGAATACGACTAAGTTGTAGAAAAAGTTACCTTCGGTTAGTTGCACTAACCGAAGGTAACTTTTTCTACACAGAAAACCACTCTAAACTCACATTGTGGTTGGCAATACTGAAAATATAAAGTCAATCTGTCAAATATTGTGTGCAGTAATCTTTGAAGAGATGATGTATTAGGTGAATGTGTTCTATAATATGCAAAAAATAAACAACTCTCTGAACGTCCAAGAAGTGTAACAACAAAAGAAATGTTCACTAAAATCTTTGATTTGGTATTGAAAGATATTGAACGAAGTAGCTAATATTGTTAACAGCTCAAAAGAGCGGATTTGGAATATTTTAAATCAAGAATTGGTTATGAAGAAGCTAAAATCAACGAATTAAAATTCAATTTGCATCCTCACTCACCATATTTACTGGATTTCCACTTATATTGTAAGCTCAACATTTTCTTAGGTGGGCAACGATTTTTGTATTTTAAGCAGAGAACGGTTGTTGTTGATACTTATATTTGAGGAAAGTTTTGTTTTTGGTGATGGGATAAAGGCTTTAGAGCATTCTTGGACAAAATACATTGATCGTATAGGAGATTATGTGTCCATTTAATTAATCAAATTAAAAATAGATTTTTTGTAATACTTTTGTGTTTAACTTACAAGTTTTTGTATATAATTCACGGTTTGATTTGTTTTTCAGTTTTTTGTTCCGGTTTAAACATTTTGACTATGGTGGTTTGATTAACCGTTCAAAAGCCAAAAAATTTGGTTATTGACTTAATATAAACAGGGTTATGCGTATTTACTTTTTACAAATAGTAAATACGCAGGCACATTTGTTTTTCTTAACATTTTATATGTTTAAATAAAACGTTATTGCAAGTCTTCCAAAAGTAAAACGGATAAATATTATGAAATAAAATTTTTACATGACATTCATGTAAGTATAAACTAGGGTTTCATCAATATCAATATAAATATCATTACTAACTTTTGAGTAATTCATTTTTTTTTTCAAAAAGAAATTAAATTATACCTTATAATTATTTTAGTTATTATTACATTATTTTTTTCGCTAATTTTAGCTGAAACCCAGGACCATAATATCTACTTCAACATTTGATAATAATATGCATAATTTACTGGTTGAACGGTATTGAAATTTGTTTTTTAACTATATTGATTTTAAATTGAGGCACATCTTTCATACACAATACATGTGTGTGCTATTCTTATATTTATTTATCATTTACTTTGCAAAAGTTTATAAATTGTGATTGTGATAAAACGCCATTTAGATGAAATATTGATCAAGCTATGTAGTCTATTGATTCACAAAATTCTTTAGCTGTAACAATGATTTCAATCCTGGGTTATTTCATATTATAATCAGCTCTGAATAAATGAGCAATAGAGCTACACGATTTAAAGGTTGACGATTTTGTTAAACTTAAAAGAACAAAAAACTGCATATAGATCCCGGTATTGAATCAACTGATATTGAACAAAACGTACGCATTCGCGCACAATAATTCTATGTTATCTTAAAAGTTTACTACATGCTTATCGTAAAAAAGTTACTACATGCTTTAACTTTTAAATTTTAAATCGAGGAAACAGATTTCTTCAGTCATCTTACTAATTTTTACTACATCAGCGGGTTGAATAATTATATAAAATGTTGATGATTGAACAAACTTGCAGTTATCGGTTTCGAAAAGGTTGTTTAACGTTAAATTATAGCATTACTTTTCAGATAATTTTCAATATTACCAGTTTACCAACGCTTCAGGAATTTAATTGGTAATATTGGACGCTCCATTAGTAGTATTTTATTTATTGGTTTTGAGAGCTACATTTAAATTATAAGAAGTAGCCTGATTTTTTTATCAAATCGATTACAATTCTGGTGCAAAATTTCAATGCGGTCAAAGATTT
>JARJEC010012116.1:0-14165 GCA_030264575.1 Tachinus sp. AB-2021 | reverse complement strand
TATACAAATATGCTATTTTTTATTTAGATGTAGGTAGTTTTATTTTCATGTTTTCATATCCTTCATGGGATTTCTGACTTTGTGATCTGTAGCTCCATATCATTAAAGTAATATGGTACAATTTATTAATTTCCGTCTAATCAGTTCTGAATGAGAAACATTTGCCATGCTTATCTCGCAATTACCGGTTACTGAATATTTATTTTCATCCTAAATAAAAATAAAGACCGATGATACCAAATGATCCTACGCTACTCCAAACTACAACTTTTAAACTATGGAGTTTTTTGTATCCAATTTATGAGACATTTTAGCTTCCCAATATATAAAATTTTGTTTGTTAACCAGGCTTATCAAATGAAAATTTGCATTTTCGGTCATTATAAACTGTGTATTGATTCTTGATATCGATATAAAAATTCTTGACAAAATGTTTACGTTGCCTCCTTAATTCGATTATGGTACTGTGTTATTTGGTATTTGTAAGAATGAATTTTTAAATTATTGTTAAGGACTCTGTGATTCTGTAAGCTTTTTCAAGCTCTACACAAAACCATTTTGACGCCAGTGAGGGGAACCCACGCATTCATAGTTTTACTTGTTGCAGCATTATCCCTGATATTGTTACCACACAATGTACTCAATGATGTGTACTATTGCACACATGTTTGGTATCACACAATTTCTTACAATTACTGTTGTTATTTAATTGTATTCAGACAAACGCCTACTTGATAAAACCCCTACTTAACATGCTCTACTAAAGAAAAAATATTAATTATATACTTTGTTTACCTACATTTAAATTACGTATCAAAATTAGTAGTCTAATATGGGAAACTCTGTAGTTTAACTTCGAACTTCTCCAGAAAATATTCCACGAATATTTTGGTAAATTTTAACAAATGCGAGATATTTATTTTAAATTTTATTTCTTCAATATACTGCTATCATTTTAAACAGCTCTTTTTCAATTTTTGATAATGTTTGCAAAATCAGGCAAATATGGTGGCTATGTTTACATGTGTTTAATGGAAAAAATATTTCTTCTTTTGTCCTTTTTTTTTTCAACGCAGGTTAGCGACCCTATTTCTGTAATTTCCCTTTCATGATTAATTACAAAAAAATGTTATTCGATATTTTGGAGAATCATTGTCCATTTTAACGAATGTTGTTTATTGTATTGTTTCTCTAGATAAAGCACATTGCGATAATACATAGCATCATTTCAAGAGCAGCTTCAAGTCAATAATTCAAAGATATTTTTAATGATCAATCTTTGACTTTGAACAATAAAAGCGAGAAAACCGTTTTCCAAATGATTTAAAAAAATCTTAATTTCTTGTTGATCGATTCATTATATATTTTGTCAGAACGTAGTAGTAGTTGAGCAATAACGTACTTATTTGATTATGAAAATACCTCACACAAAGAAAACCATCCACATGACTTAAATTTTGACTTTTTTTGTTTGTTATGAAAATATTTCTACTTTGCCACGAAATTTTAGATTATTTTTTAAACTTGATTATTACTCTGACAAACAAACAAACAAACAAATAAACAAACAAACATACAAAAACAAGACGGGGCTATATGACTAAAATCGGAGAAAGTTGGAGAAAGTTTAATTGAAATTATTGTTTTACTCAGAAGCTTTAAGGTTTGATAAAATAATCAAGAATAATCTATTTAACATAAAAATACGGATTATTGAAATATTTTTATAGATAAATAAATTAGAAAACGAATTAGTTTTAATTAAAAGTCTTTAAAAATATATATATGTCGGTTTTTGTGTATATTTTTATTTTAGATTTGCAAAATTGTTTAAAGATGTATTATTAAGGTTATAAATTTTACTTTAATTATTAATTCTTTGTTTTCTTTTGTTACAGGTATGTTCTTCTATTCCACTAAATATTTATCTACATAAATCTGTAAGTACAACAAAGATTGAGATGCAATTAAAAAATCAATTAAGTAATAAATCAATACATCATGAAAAGTTTCTTAGTATGCTATGTTTAATTTATATTAGTTTGCTCTGTTGAGACCACTATACCCATAGTTTAACGAAATGTTCTAGATTTATCTATTGCTCTAAATACAGATCCCGACAACATATAGGTCTTAGTACACTTGGGAGTTATGTAAAACTTAAACAATTGTGCTGGTTTAAATTTTAAATGAAATTTATATAATTTTTTATTCATATAAATGATAATAAAAATATGAACAAAATTTGACAAAAAGCGACCGTGGCACTAAATTCTATGTAGAAAAGTATCAATAAGATGTGCTAAGTTTGATTCAATAATATAATAGATAAACCAACTATAAAGCCACAATAGACATCGGCGGATTTCGAAAAATCTTTTCTTGGAAATGATGATTTCTAGTTACCAAAATAGCGTATACAGTGAATCCAACCTACATTGGACTATGCAAGGAGATTTTGCGAACGGATAGGACGAGAGAGATGTAGGTATGCTTACGCGCTTAGACATCTAGGTTGGAGTTGCTGTAGTCAAAATGTTAGCACCGTGTACATTAATTTTATAATTGATTAATAAATTATTTTTAATAAATAAAAAATGTTTTGAATACTAGATCTACAAATTATTTTGTGTATAATTTTGAATAATAAATAGCTATTAAGTTTTTGTTGTTAAATTAGACAAATGAGCACATATAATATCATGCAACCAACACGATGACAAGTTCAAGGTGGCAGTAATAACATCGTGAATAATAAATAAAAATATTACGTGTAGCGTTGTGCATTCAATATATTATGGTGTTTTTAGTAATCATTTACCGTCATGCAAATCGACACATACATTAAAACATATTTTGGAAATAACTAATATTTTAATTTTATTATCAATAATTTTAACCACAACAACAAAAAGGCCATGTAAACATGACATAAAATTATTGTACTAATGTCTAATAAAAGTTAATCAGAAACGTCTATTATTATCAAATTATCAAGTAATGTCCAATCATTCATGAATTTTTAATTTTCATTACGGTGGGAATATCAATGAGTAGCATCTTAATGGCATTAATATTATATAAAGATTGGCAGTAAAACGACTTCATAATATATTTATTATAACAACATACGACTCGTATATAGGATCACGTGAAAAAGGAATCATATTCTCATTAGAATAAGTTAAAAATGATGCTGGTTTGTCAATTTACCTCTAGTCGGAATATTAAATTTAATTTAACGTAACAAGAATATACAACATACAACAAATAATTTCGCAACTAACAAAAATTTATGAAATAATTTTGTCATAAAATATTATTTCTGATTCTTGAAAAGGGTTATAAAATGTGATATTTCATCTAAGTATTATAGATAAATATTTTTAAAGCAGATAACATAACTGAACCAAAAGAAATCTATTTAATTTAGGCAACTGTGAAAAAATATTGTTTGTTTTTTAAAGGTACGTAATTTAAACTGTTAAATTGGAGTTTTACAAACCATTAAAAAGTTTTCAGATATCATTAAAAATATTTTTTCTAAAAAGCAGCTTCAAAAAACCAAAAGCATAAACATTTTCTAAAAAATATAAGAAAGAACTAACACTTTTTATTGTTTGCAACTCTGAAATTAAGCTCTACTATGCGAAAACAATTCATAATAATAACAGAAAAAATAAACACAATCAATACAAATTGCAACAATACTATATAATTACGAAAATCTTATAAAAGGTAATATATCATTACGAAAAATCTATAAAAATTGCGAAAAGGAAAATAAAAAAGGAACTTCAATTATTAAAAACCATGAACATTGTAAAAATGAAAAGAACTAAAAAAATTAATGAAAGCAGAGAATATACTGAAAATAATATAAAAAAAAGTAATAAAATACAACTCAAATATTAATTGATTTGTGTATTTTTTTGCATTTAAATTGCAAGAAAATTAATAAAAATTTATAGATAATTTGTAATGAAATATATGAAAATATGTAACAAAAAAATGTTGTAAAAAAATCGATGAAAAGCGTGAATAATCGGTCAGAATCTATAAAAAAATTGGTGAAAATGAAAAAAAAAACAAAGAAAATTAAAGTAAATTAAAACTAAGTAAATCAATATTTTTTATGAGGAAACTGGTAAAAATTAAAAAAAAACATGTATGAAAATTACTTTAAAAAATCGTTGTTAATAAATAAATTAATTACGAAATTTTGTAAAAGTAAAAAAAAACTAAGAAAAGTGGTAATAGATTACAAAAATCAATAAATATATATCATAAATATAAAAAAAATAAAATAGCTTAAAAATCATACAAAAAACTATGGCAATTGTAGGAATTGTAAAGTTTAACAGATGAACAATGAAAATCAATGAAAGCAAGAAGATAATTTTATTTTAATATTTCATAATAAATGAAAAACTTGAAAAGTAATAAAATCGATGAAAATTAGTGATTATTGTAAGAAAAATGCACTAAGAAGTTAGTTATTTACTTTGTTTTTGTTTGAAATTATAATTAATTATTTATATTGGGTTATACTGACAAAAAAAATGAGTTGTATTTATTTCTACCTGTTTAGTTTATAATATTATATATTTACATATTAATTTCTATTTTATGTTATATAATATTTAGTATGTAGTCGCTTAGTTTTAATAGTAGGCATTAAAAAAATAATATTAGTAATCTATGTCATATAATTGTTCTGACGAAGCAATAAAGTTTTTTTGCGAAATATAGACAATAGTTAAATATTTTTTAATAAATACGTTCGTATAACCCGTATAACTAAAAAAGTTAGTTTATAGTTATTTATGATGCAAATTTGTAAGGATAAAATAGATTAGGTTAGGTTAGGTTAGGTTAGGTTTAATTTAAAATGGTAGGGATGCCATTTTAAATTGTTATGAAATGATTTTCTGATAATACAACAATAGCAGATTCAGACGAAAGTTTTGATAATGTAGTTGAAAAGAATGAGCTATAAAAAGTTGCTGATTGGTTTTTTGAGTTTAAATGAATAAAAGATGTAAAATATTGTTCACGTTGCAAAATTATGGCAAGTCTAAAGTAGTAAAATTAACAAAATTCCTTGGTAAGTTTAACATACAGCAAAAGTAAAACAACTTCAAAAAGATTCACAACAACTTTAAACAAACTTAAAAATTCTACAAAAATTCTAATTCATTCTAAAGCAAATAAAACAATTCCAAAAAATTACATTTCATTAATAATTCTATTAAATTACAGAAAATACAGAGTACTCATAAAAATTCCGCACAGATAAAAAAATACAATTTTAATTGATTCTCAAAAGCAGTAATTTCAAATTCGGATCTGTTTTATATGTTTTTAAAAATACATGATTTTTAATGTGTTTTACTAGAATATTTCATAGGAAATTATTCTACTAAATGAGACTCTGAAATGTGTTAAATTTTGGTTATAAACTTATTGGGTAAAAAGGTCCTCCTCAGTAACAATCTAAATGAGCGACTGTTATTTTTATAATTTTCGGCGAGTTTTGGCCTACTAAATTTTGTAATAAATAGAACAATTTTTTATATACTTTATCACGAAAAATATTTATTAAACCGAACTAGTTTCGACCAATTGGTTATCATCATACGGTGATAGAAACAAATATCGAAACTAGTCCGGTTTAATAAATATTTTCTGTGATAAGATATATAAAAAGTTGTTTTATTAATTAAAATGCAATATCACACAGTATAGGCTACCACCATTTAATTTTTAAATTCTGGTACTTTTATATTATCTGTGCTGCTTTATTCTCCCCGACATCCGTCAAATGAAATTGTTTTAAGTACTGCTTCACACTTCTATGACCTGTCGTTGAATAGGAGAGGCAGTTGATTTTATTGTGGTTTTTGCTATATCCGTGAAGGATGTTTGGTATTAGGATATAGAATCATTGCTCTTTTTGTGCCTGATATTCTCCTTAATATTTTCTTATGGAAACAAATCTTTCTTCTCCTGACACACGGTACAGTGGTTACTATTTTGAGTACCAGATTTTTTAGCATGTGCCACAAAGTTGGTTTTACTAAGCTCGAGCCTTCTCTATTGCAGCGATTCCCGATCTATTTGATTTGCAGAGCTTTTTTTAGAGTCAATTTTGGCAGAGCAACTCTATATGCTATCTTATGTCATGAGTTTATAGTGTTCATAGGTAATGTTTAAGGAAGGAGGTTCCAAGAAATTACATTTTAATTTGGCAAGTTTTAGATCAGAATGTAAATTTTGTTTTTTATATTGATTTTAAATGGATTTTTGTTTTGTTTTATATCTTGGAATGGTTGCGCAACCTCTAGAGGTTCACGAGGAGTATTGAGGGCATCGCGGAACATAGGGTAGATCATTTTTAAGATATCAAATCAGCATAATCTTGGCTACAATTGTACTCTCGGAAACATTTAATTTTATAATATAGTCAGAGTAAACGCACCTTTCTTTCTTTTAAATAAATATATATATATATTTATTTGGGATAATCAAAATGCTTATAAAGTGTCCGCCAAACAAACGGGAAAATGTTGTTCATAATTTTATTTCAAAAAATTTATTTGTTTAATAACCTAAAAGACAATAATGGTAAATGAGTAGCCATTTTGTTTTACAATATAAAAAATGAATACTACATTGGCCAAATGTCCTTCGTTGACAATTATAGATTCTTTGACTCTAGAGTCAAGCTTGACCATCGATTAGAAGAATTTTTCATTGGTATACAAGATCTCAATGGAGAATTCTTCTAATCGTTGTGTTGCCTATTCCAAGGCGTGTAGCAGGACATCCAATTGGCGTGGACTTCTTAAAATTATTTTGGAATTATTATGGGTTTAAATTGTTTTCTTCTTTTTTAGACGTTTAATCGTATTGTCTGACGGAACCGGTTGGTTACCACGCGGTAACACGATACGTTTGCACCAATTTTTCAATATTTAAATAATATGCTTTTAAGAGCGTAGCTTCGTTGTTCACTTACCCAATGGTAGATTGTATACTATATGCCAGGCCATATAGGTCACGACAGTCTTACGACTTATTACCACATTACTTTTCTTGGCTCCAACTATAAATCAATTCTTCGCGTTTGGTTGGCTGATCTCCTATATTTCAATGCTTTATGCTTAAAATCTATTCAACATTCAAAAATAATTCGTTTTGAATCACCATTTAACAATGCCCCTAAGCCGTAAAACATTGTCCAAAATCTAGGCATTGTGTTCTTTTTGATTCACTGAATCCACCATTTGTTACGTGTGAACATGTACCGTTGTTAAACTCACCAACTCAAATATTTTTTGCAACGTAATCGGAAGTGATATAGGCTCTATAGTGCTTTACTGCCTTTATTGGTATTGCTGTGTATGCAAGTTTTAGTTATTTGTTGTAAATTTTTATATATTCATTCTTGCTTGTAGCTTTCCTCTAATGTTGTTGAATTTTTCTTTTTTATTGTTGGATTCTGGATATTTCTTATTTAACATTCCAATAAGAGAAGGGTACTACATAACTACATAACTAATATATGATAAAATTAAATTTTTCGAGTTTTTTAAAAAACCCGTCACTAGGACCGGATTAATCTATTTTACGTCGCCAACTTAAACATCAAGTTGTTTTTCTTAATCACAACATATACAGGTACTATGAATCTATAATTACTTACTAAAATGGGTTATCAGGAAGAGAAGGTTGACACCAAGAACTAATGTGGTTTTGACAAGTGAACAGAGTGTTACGTTGAACATTTTAAGTTTCGTGCTGAGCATAAACAGTTTTAAAAGAATCCGTCTAAATAAATTCGTAATTAAAGCTTGCATAATAATCGATTATGCAACAATTACGATGTAACGTGCCTTCTTTATTATTTTCTTCTTTATTAAATTTAAATTTTATCTCTTAACAAATATGTTTGATAAATATAAATATGACATAGTCAATGTCATTTTTGAGATAGAACAGGTGATAAATATGGTTATATTTTAAATTATTTACTTTTATAAGTGTGATGTTGCTATGTAGTTGAACAAATAATAAAATATTTGTAACATTGATAATATTAAAGCGATTGCGATAGATGTATTTGTCCTATTAATTATTTCTATTTTATGCACATTTATTTTAATTAGCTCATTATTTAAAATCTCTTATTTTTTAGTTAGGTTAGATTAGTTTGCGTGTTATTTTTTTATAATTTAAATATTCTTCTTTTTGTAAATTATTTTTATTCTTGTATTTTTTGATAAACGAATAACTTTTTCTCAAAGTGAAACTTTTATATTGAGGCGAGTCTGAAAAAGCGGAGAAGTAAAACATAAACCAGTTAAGGGGAAAGGATAGGGATACGGGCAGTGACGAATGGGAGGTTCGATGCTACTTGGGAATCCAACCAGTATCGTTTAACATATTATGAACCGCAATTTGAAAACAAAATGATTTGTACTGAAGACATGTGCATTTCTATGACATTTAAGTTTTAGTATAATTATATTAGAGAAACTTGGAAACAACTTTGTTTGAAAAATGTCAATGTTATTTTATCATTTTAATGTAACATTTCCGATATATGCTTTTGTTTGAGTTTAATCGAAATACCATTTGTGCCGTTTACGGAGAGAGCGCCATGGTGGAAAGTACTGCACGAAAATGGTTTTCTCGTTTCAAAAAGAGACATTTTGATATAAATGATTTCCCTCGTTCAGGAAGACTTTGATGAAGACAGATGAAATGCTTCAATTTCACGTCAATCGTGAACAATGAAGGAGAATATATTATTGATAAGTTGTATTTTGAGTATTTAAAAAATAAATTTTAAATTAAAAAAAAATACGCTAATAACTTATCAACCTAATATTATAATAAAATTAAAGGTTTTACTTCTACTGTGTCCCAATTCTTTTTATTAATTTACTGCGCCGTGTCTAATTTATTTACTATTTATGAAAGGTAAGTGATATTTAAGTAACAAAAATGATCCAGTCTATTGGGGTGGTTTGGCTGTTGCCACCAAATCTCGCCACCATAAGCATAATAAATAAAATTAATTTATAAGCACTCTCTTTTGTAAAAACTAAAAATAACATTATTTATGTATAAATAAACTATAGAAACTCTTTAAATTTCAAAGAGATCTGCTTTGTATACGTCTTATAATTAATATATTTTTACACATCAAGAATCATTACAAAATGCTTAAACTTTGATTTGATTGTGGGCCAAATTATAGTATAACCATTTCGAACGATTTTATATTTTGTATACCTCACTAATTTTTATAGCTAATAATTATAGCCAATAATTTAGTAATTGCACGAATAGTTTGCATTTACCTTTCTCCACAACATTATAATGATTTGAATTTCAAAACAAAATCATACCGAACGATGAAAATTAATGAACCCAGTAGATAGAAAACAAAATTCTAATTAATTTTTAAATTGTCAGTTTTTAAAGTATACCATCAAGCTTCAGTAGCTAAATAAAAAAAAGTGTACAGACAGGATGTTTACATAATAATATTTATTATATGTAACCCCCAAATATAAAATAAACATAATACTGCCGAGACGATGCAAACATGTGCTTCTTTTATAGATAACCGCTGTTTATTTTTTTTCGATAGCTTTCAATGCCGGTGAAGATTTAATTTATTTGATTTTATTTATAGACAATTTTTTATCTGTTGTAGGAAGTTGAAAATCTCGTTATCGTATATTGACACTTTGTGATGAGATGATTTAATTGATTGATTTTGGTTGCGACCGTTAAACACTATGAAACATTTAGTTGCTCAGAGAATATAATTTTGATAACAATCAACTGTGTAAATTTAATGTTGTTGTTTGTTATTAATAAAGGACAATACAATCACTGGCGAAATTTATCAAATGTATAAAAATAATTTTAAATTATTCCAATATTTTATGTAAGCCTTGTACATTTATAAAAATGAATTGAGTGTTACTTAAACGTATTAATTTTATCAGCAAATTAAGTATTCCGTATGAAATTTTCCACAATTATTTTTAAATTATTAAATTTTTTTAAGTATGGCGTAATTAATATTTAATTTATAAATATTAACCTCTTGGTATCTTTTTAGCAAGTTAATAAAAGGCTAAGTAACATAATAAATGAGTCAAAATGGGCTATGCGACACACTCCATCGAATCAAGAGCTGTCAATAAGGATTTGACAAATGTTATCAACAAATTTGCGAATCAATAAGCAAGAATACAAGTTTTTTTTGTTGTCGTTCTTATTTTATTTTAATTATCAAGATTCTTCTGAAGTAAATTGGGGGACCAGATGGATGCTTTGTCTTCAGGGCCCTAGCCAGTCTTGCTACGCTACTGAATACAATACTGTTTTCACTGTGGTGCGCGCACGGCATACCCATTAATATGACTACTTCAAATATTTTTAACAACTGGTACTTCTTTTTGTGTAGTTTTTGAGTGTTCTTCTTTATTGTTTATACATATCATTTTTTTAAAACGTTAAAATAATAGTTTGTGTATAGTATATCTTTGTTAATTAATATGTATGTCTCATTATATTCTCTTCCTTAATATAATTCGTGGTACGTTTAAGAATCGATATTTTTTGAAACGCCATCTCGTCCAGCCACAATCTCAGAATAGGCACCGCACCCAGCATCAATATTTTACATAACAGAAGAATGTTGCATATCCCAAAATTTTCGATTTCATTTTATTGATACAATCAGAAATAATAGGTTAACGTGCAGGGCCGGAGCAAGCTTTGCGGGACCGAGTTAAGAAATGCTTGGCACTAAAGAAACCCTTGAACAATATTGATTGTACTAGCTTATATTTATCTAGCCTTTTTTGTTGATAAATCTTCAATAATATCTTCAAAATGTTTGCAACCTTGCTCTCTATCAATAAAGTGGCTATATAAAGTGACCAAGCACTGGGTCCACTTCTGGGGAGCGAGTTTAACTCTCGTAATAACGTAAATGCTTTCTGATATTTGTTTATTTGGTATACTTTTCACTAGAATTTTCTATTTTAGTAGATAGTAAAAATGCAATATAATAAATCTCAGCACATACAAATCTAAGATTATTTTCATTTCTCTTACCACCGGAATGTTTACAAAATGCTACACCACCTAAAATTGCAGGCAGTTAATATAAACACCATTAAAACTTGCACTTGGGGAGTCATAGATCAAAATTATTAAAGGTCGCACATAATTCACACTTGCAATCTGTTTCCATTACTAGCTTGCGGGAAACATTATAAATCGATTCTGCAAGTTATAAAACCGATGATACCGGCATAGTTAGCTAGAGAGAGACGTGATAACAGCATCTGCAGATCCGCTAAAGATATATCGACATTTAATATTGGATTTTAAATAGCGCAGCGAGTGGAATTTTACGGTAATCAGTTTATATAACCATTGCGATTTCTATTACCGCGCAATAGTCTAGCAAATGCCATTCTTATATAAGCTTCTTTTCAAATTGTTAAATAGTATAATAACATCCGGTTGAGTGATCAGTTTTTTTTTTGGTTAATTTAATTTAATAAATTGAAGAGTTTCTCATGTGAATTTCTTTTATTGTTATTATTTTATCATTTATTTTATAATTTATATAATTTATTACTTCTGATCTTTATCATTAACTTTCCATTACGTTACTAATTACGAAATATTGTATGTATTATTTTAACTTAATTAACACGCGCATTTAAAATTATGAACTGTAACATATTACAAATTGCTTTTTATTAAGACTGTCTAAAAGATCTCGAGATGTACTAGATCTAATATTGTGCATTTTTATAATATTTAATATTGTTGTTTGGAAAATTTATATGTTAAGCAATAATTTTAATTTTGAGAGATTTTATTACCGGATTTCCAGTATTATTTGCGCATATATAATAGGAAAACATTATAAAATCTATTTAATTTATAATGCTACATTAAATTAAAAAACATGTGCTTTGAAAGTAACATAGCGGATATTACATGCAAAATATTAATTTGAATTTAAATTTTATACCAGTCAATGTACGTACGCCTTTTCTTATGAGAAATTATTATTAGTATTAATATACCTTGCAAGCAACCAGTATCACAACGCCAATCAATAAAAAGTATTGCAGTTCTTCAAAAATCAGCCAAAATTTAACGAAAAACTGTGAAATACTGAGAAAGCCAATGAAATTTGTTAAGTCAATGAAATACTTTAACAATCATCGAAATTTGTTTAAAATCAAAAATAAAAGAGAAAATCGATAGTTTGAGTATTTCATTGATGCTTATATAATCTTGATCGATTTTCTCAATTCTGTTTCTTTGATTTTTAACAAATTTTTGATTATTTTTAAAGTATTTCACTTGACAAATTCCATTGACTTTGCCTTTTACAGCTTTTCGATAAATTTTTGACCGAAAGTTTGAAGAACTGCAATGATTTTTATTTATTTTGCAAGTGCTCCATTTTTTATATTTACAGCAATTTTCGGATGATTTTTAAAATATTTCATTATTTTTTATTGATTTTCGTTTTTTACAATTTCGTTTTTGGTTTTTATTAAATTTTGAATTAATTTGATAGTATTTAATTATGTTTTGTTTTATTTTGTTGATATCTACCGTTTTTCATTTTTGTCATCGAAATAGACACTCAACTGAACAAACAAAAAATAAAATTGGTATTGCATATGAGTCGAATAAACTGTGAACACATACATAACGGATTAACCGATACAAAATGTGGCTGTAATGAGCATACATATAGGTATATAAAAGGTAGCATATGTCGCGTATGTTTAAAAGTTGAAGAGACACCGCAGAAGCAGCCACGTGAATGCGAGGCATTCAATTCACGTGGAAATAAAAAGACTGCTGGACTATATCGAAGAGGGTCAATATTTTGTCTTCAAAATATTTTTCAAAGTTTTTTTACTCGTAATAAATGCAACTGGATCTGTAGTTAGGGTATATAAGATAGTTGTTGATAATTATAATAATAATTGTAATTTTTCAATATTTTGTTAATTTTTAGTATTTTGCCACATTTATTATCTTTTTTGAAGATAAACTGAGTGATGAATTGTGTATGATGAAAGGGGCCGGCCGGCCGTCTAAGGCAGGCTTTAGAAAAGGGAGAGGAGAGGTACCATGGATAACGTATATACTGCATCGCGTGATAGATCTTAAAATATTAATAAAAAGAGGTAAATTATAGCGTTATTCTTGGACCGAAAAGCGGCGTGATATTGTAGATTGAGAGAAGCTATGGAAATAGTTGAGAGTGATAGGAATAAATATCTGATAAAAAGAATGGAAGAGATATATAGACAGACTGTGAACAGAGTGTGACTGAATTGAGAAAATAGTGAGAAATGTTTGACGACAATAGGAGTAAGGCAGGGATGCTAAGTGATTCCCAACTTGTTTGCGGCATACGTAGCAGACGTAGAAGATGTATGGTGCAGGCAGGTGGAATTGAAGTGGGCAGAGCAAAAATGTGGTCATTGGCATATGCCGATAACATGGTGGTTATTGCAAGGGATGCAAAAGAAATGAAAGAATTATCAATAAAAAAACAGTACAGTCTCAGTATGCTGTCAATCTATCCAAAAATAATATCTTCAGTCTCCAAAAAATATATCTCCATTTCATATTTTCTCAATATTTCGAAAAAAATGTGAGGTATTCTCAGTAAATTGAATTATTAAGTAGCTTTTAAAAATTCTTATAAACTGTCCACCCTATTTTTCAACGCAAAAGACAGCACAGACAAATTAATGAAATGCGAAGTCTATGAGTTAAGTTGTTCCACATGTGATGCTCGATATATAGAACAGGCAGAAATTTTGATATAAGAGTTAGAGAAAACTACCGGTCTTTTAGACTGTCTCATTCCGACAGCACATGTGTTAATCATTTTTTCGAAAATAATAATTAATTTTCGGCCATTGATCAACTAAAAATTTTACATTATTGTAGTAAAACTAGAAAATTAAATTTGTTAGAATCACTTGAAATATTTAAAGCTAAGAATACTCCTTCAGTGAATTTACCTAATGAGAGTTATTATACTAGCACGCTCCGCAAAAGATTATAATAAATAATTT
>JARJEC010012096.1:0-15507 GCA_030264575.1 Tachinus sp. AB-2021 | reverse complement strand
TATATATATATATAATAACACAAAAGTAACATTTTTAATAATTATAAAATTATATCATTTAAGTAACTGAAGTAAGTGTAATAGCTCGAAACTGTTATCACTTATAATCAAACACAACTAATGTTTATATTATTAATAAAAGGAATTTCAGCTCACGTTCTCCTGGCATAGGGTCATATTTATTTGAACGTATTTGATAGATTAGTCTAGCAAGTAGACAATTAATTAATTAGTGATATTAAATATATTACAGTCTTATTAACTGTAACCCCAAAAACACAGAATACAAATTTATATAATATATTTGTTCGGTACATAAGGGAACTGTGTTTGATGTTGAGTAAGTTTGGTGAAAATATTATCAATATTGTTTTGACAATTTTATTTTAGTAGCTGCTATTTAAAAATAATAATAAAGACAAAATTTTTTATGTAATGTCCTTTTGAATAATGTTTTTATTTATTATAATATTGAATGTATAAATGTATAAATGTATAAACGCTTTATATAGTACATTAATACAGTATTAAACTTCGTACAAATGTTTTTGTTTGATTACCATTCCCGAATTTGTATTCCCGTGGACCTAACGCCGATAAGAAGAATTGTAGAACAAGGTTTGATTCTATAAGGAAGCTGAGAATTTGAACCTATCAACTGTAGAAGCCAGTAGCAGCAGAAGCAGTAACACAGCAGTCACGGACGTCAGTATTCTATTCATCTATTCCGATATGATACGATAAGCGACAGTGAGAGCAGGACAGCGCAATGAATGTATAAGAAATTATTTATGTGAGTTTAAATATATGTTCTAGAACTTTCCTAACTCTTCATCAAACAAAATTCTTCGAACCGAATACCCAAATAATTTATATTAAATTCTGGTTATTCCATTCCAATTAAAATCAGAGCTTTGAACCGGAACTGAACTGATAACCCGAATAAACCTTTTATTTTGCTCAAAGCAAAAACTGTACATGGTATGCAAGATGAGTTTTTTTATCTTGAGACAGCAAAATATTTCAAAAAAATACACATCAGATTAAAAAAACAAACAAATATATCTTCAATATTTTTAAAAATCCGGTAATACCATTTTTACCCACCTGGCCGTCAGAAAGTCAGATGCAGGTAACTTTGAAT
Source organism: Tachinus sp. AB-2021 (assembly GCA_030264575.1). Lineage (NCBI taxonomy): Eukaryota > Metazoa > Arthropoda > Insecta > Coleoptera > Staphylinidae > Tachinus > Tachinus sp. AB-2021. Next base: position 14,363 of record JARJEC010012096.1, on the reverse strand, counting down.
TCTTAAATAGGAACCTATATTTTTTTCCAAATCTGCAATAAAAAAATAGAAAAGTAAAAAGTTACGTAATTTTAGTCCTAATCAGCAATAAAAATTCCCCCTGTAGGTAATGTAGGGAGGTTATAAATGGTATCATAGGATAGCATTTTAAAAATATTGCAAGACATATTTTTTGTTTTTTAATTAACGCAAAGTTTTTGAAATATTTTGTCGGGTCAAGATAAATTATTTTCAGAATGAAAACTGGAACCAAACCGATATAATTTTCAATTGAACCATAATGAAAACTGAAACAAAAAATATAACGATTTGAAGCACTGATTGAAATTTCAAAATTAAATTTTATTACTAGGAAACAAAACAATTGCAAATCTGCAATTTTGACGCGTTAATGATCTATATTACACCTTCCAAAGCTAAAATCTGAAAGTACAAAGATAACGCAAAAAATGCATGATTCTATTCTATCTTTTGGCACGATCTACAGAGTTATCTGGTATTTGTCCTTGTATTCTTGTTCAGTAAGAAGAAATAGTATATTAATCCGTAACTGCAGTTCACCGGTCAATTTGACTGTTTAATATCTAAAGTTATATTTATTTCTTTCAATTTTATAGATACAAATTAGACCGTCGGTGTAATTTCGCAAGTTTGTTGTGACAGTTGACTAGTTGAAGGACTGTGGTGTTTTAACTTTGCTAATTATCCTTATTAAGTTGCAAACTGGTTAATTTTACCGTAAACAGCAAGTATGTTATAAAAAATCTGTCCCCATAAACTTCAAAAATGAAATCAAAAGTATTATTATAGCAATTATGATGTCTCAAATTCCTATTGCTAATGCATTACAGAATAAGACTAGAAAACTCGCAAATGTCAAAAACTGAATAAATAGTACGATTTTGATTATTTATGTTTTTTGAAATTTGTTAGGTAAATAAAGATAGAGGAGTTATTGTAAGTTTAAATAACTTATATCTGATCTGTGATGTAATTGATTAGTGAAAAATAATAAATCACTGGGGAACAGTGAGTCCGGTACTAAAATAGGGTAACAACAGTTACGAGTATAGAAACTGGTAAGAATGGTTTAATGATTAAAGACAATGTTTGAATCCAATTTTGTCCCAGATCCCAGTTCTAAATCAGTATATCCATTCTGACGTTAAAACAGGCAGGGTAAATTGATCAAAAAGATCAACAGTGCAAATAAAATATTATTTGCATTATTTAGTACATTAAAGCAACTTTAACATTAGAATGAATGTAATTATTATCAAATTAAAAATCAAACATATTATACCATTCAAAACAACCATCAATTTTTTTTTTAAATAAATCATTGTTATGTGATACAGTAATATTTAAGGATTTTTCTCATAATTAAAAAAATAGCTACTTCAATACAGGATGAAAATACCTTTGCCATATTAAAAACTAAAGAAAAGAGGTTGGTCACAAAATTAAAAATAACTTGTGGTATCATCAACGATTTACCTATAAGGAATGCCATTTTTCACAAAGAATTTCTCAATTGCCGGAAATTCGAATAGAATTCCAAGAAACTTTAAGTCGGTTTGAGGAATTGAAACATGAACATAATTTTGACGTTGACACCGTCAAATTGGAAACACTATTTGATGAGTTATATTACAAGGGTATGGCCGCTGATAAGGAACATTCTGTATCCCAAAAGAAACTCTTATTTCGGAAAATCAAAATATTCGAAACACAGTTGCCAAATTACCAGAAATTTCAATACCCCAATTTGATGGAAATTATGAAGATTTTCCAGGTTTTATAGCTTTATATAACAATTTAATTCATAATAATACAGCTTTGGGAGATATCGTTAAATTTTCATATTTATTATCTTCTCTAAAAGACCTGAAAATTACAATGATCCTTATAATTTATTATTAGATCGTTATACCAATAAAACGCAAATGGCAAATCATTACATGGGTAATATTTTGGAAACAAATACGATAAAAGGTGACCAACCACAGGCGTTGACAGATTAAAAAAATTGAAAACTAATGTTGCTTAATTAGTTTCCTTCTAGATAAGAATATAGTTCGTGAATTATGTGCTAACAATTTTAAACACATTACAACATTAGCACATTCTAAAATCAATTCAAATTACAAACATCCATTTTGCAATGCCAGATACTGTTATTACGTGTCCATTATGTAAAGATAAACATAAACTTTACAAGTGTCCAATATTTTTCTCCGATAATGCGGAATTTAGATATAACGTTATCAAAAAGCTACAACTTTTTCTAGCCTTTTTGAGAAACCATAATCATAAATATTGTAAATCAAACTTCAATTGCAAAATATGTGGAAATAAAGGTCATAATACCCTATTACATTTTCCCAACAAAAATAAAGATAATGAATGTCAAAGGAGAGTTGACGAATCATCACCTAAAATGACTACTTAATTTTCGATAAATACTAGTTCGATTTCTACCACAGAAATTATTTTATTAGGAACAGCACAAGCATTGCTAATGGGAACAAATGGAGATTGGCATACATGTCGTCTTTTAATTGATACAGGCAGTCAAATAAATTTCATAGCCGAACGTTTTGCTAATAAACTAAGTTTAAATATAACTCCTTGTTATTATAATTTAAAAGGTGTAGCAGAAACTTCTCTAAAACACTCTCCAATGGGGATCATATTATCAAAATTTACATCATTAAATAATAAAAATTAACATGTTTCAATGCAGTGGTGTTATCAAACATCATCGGGAACATGCCATCTGTACCTTTATCTCCAATGATTAGAAACAGATTTTCACATTTGGAATTGGCAGATAAGAATTTCATTAATATAGCTCCAATAGATTTATTATTAGGAGTAGAAAGTGTTTTGAATAACAATACCTTTACATATAGCAGGACATCCAAGTGCTATATATACTAAACTTGGATGGATCATCATGAGTCGAGTACCTCAAAATGGCCTACAAAACATAAGTAATTTAATGACTAGTTTTCAGGATAATCATTTAAACAATACCTTGCAAGCTTTTTGGGAAGCTGAAGAGGTTAAATATCACACGATCAGTTCACCTGAAGATGATCTTTGTGAAAAACACTTCAGGAACAATATAGAGCGAAAGAAATCTGGTAGATATATGATCAAATTACCGTTCAAGTCTGACATACAGCCAATCTAATAGGCATTATGCTATAAACAGGTTTTTAAAATTAGAATACCGTTTTAAATTGGATACCAAATTCCACGAATTATATTCAGACAATATTGATGATTATATTAATTAAAGTCATTTAGTGCCAGCGGATCATCCAGCTCATTATATACTCACTCGCCATGGAATAAAAAAAGAAAAGCCATCTGGGATGTCTATTAGAGTGGTTTTCAATCCAGCTGAAAAGGATTCTAATGGTATAACATTAAATGATTGTTTAAGTTCTGGTCCTAGATTTAGATTGAATAAAATAGCTTTGACATGCGATATATGTCAGATGTTTAGAAAGATAAGTTTACATCCAGATGATCGTAAGTCCCAACATATATTCTGAATATTTTCTAGCCATGAACCGATTTTAGAATGGGAACATACAAGATTAATATTTGGAGCATCATCGAGTCCTTTTCTTGCACAGGAACTTTGCAACAACTGGTAAAGGATGAAGGAAATAAGTTCCCCTTATCAAAAGAAAGTTTAATTAATAATACATACGTGGATGATATCATATCGGGTGTGGAAAATTTACATTCCACATTAAAATTCAAGGAGGAATTATTCTATTAAAATTAGGAGGGTTCGAGTTACAAAAATGGGCCTCTTCAAAAAATGATATATTTAATATGGACAATACTAATATACTATAACATCAACTTCTTCTACAATCAAGGTGTTGGGTTTAGTTTGGGATTCAATAGAAGATAAATTTGGTTATAATTTAACAGAATTTAAAAATATTGACACAAAACGCGGAATTTTATCGAAGGTGGCAAGAATCTTTGATGTAAATGAATATATCTCTTCAATTGTATTTACATTAAAATTGCTACTACAACAAATTTGGTTGTTTAAGATAGTTTGGAACGACAAATTACTTAGCAAATTCTATTACAATCGCATTACTCAAGATTTAATTAATATAAACAAAATGTTGATTCCACGTTGTATAATTAATATAGAATATTTTAAAGCACAACTAATCGGGTTTTCCGATGCGAGTCAATTATCAATGGCAGCAGTTATATATTTAGAGTTATAAGATTCTAATCAGGTACATTTTATAAACGCTAAAACTAAGGTAGCTCCACTTAAAACGTGGACAATACCTAGGCTTTAATTGGGAGCAGCATGTTTGTTATCAGAATTATTAAAAAACGTTGTTGGTACATTAAATAGAGTTAATTTAGAGAAAACTATTTGTTTCAGCGATTCAACTACAACTGTTGCTTAGATTAGAACACCTCCTTATAGGTTAAAGACTTTTGTAGCAAATCGTGTAGCACAGATTAATGAATATATGCCTAATGTACAATGAAGGCATGTACCAGGAAATCAAAATCCGGCGGATCCAGGAAGCAGAGGTCTATTAACGTCTGATTTACTTAATGGTGCTTTATGGTGTCAGGGTCTTTATATAATTCTCAAAATAATTGGCCATTAGAAACTTATGACAGGCAAAATGTACCAGATTTAAAACCAGAAAAATTTTACATTAGTAAAATCCGATTATTTCATAAACGTGTTAAACAAGTATAATTCTTTATATAAATTACAGCGTATATTAGCATACATGCTGCGTTTTTTGCATAATATATAGGTTAATTTAGTATCTGGAAATTTACTTCGGGGTCTACTTTCTTCAACAGAATATCAAAATGGTTTAAATTTGTTAGTCATGCTTAATATCTGATTTCAGATATAAAACTTTTGGAAAAGGGTCATCTGATAATCAAAAAATATAGAAAATGGTCACCATTTTTAGATCAACAAAGAGTGGTATTGGTGGGGTGTCGATTGAGACATTCAAGATTATTCTACGAAAAACAACATCCAATATTAATATCACAAAGTTTGGCCGTGCTGCTCGTTGACCGTTATCATTTATTTTCTCCCCGTGAAGGTCCTCAGTTGGTACAATCTTTGATACATCAAATATTTTGGATCCCAGAGGTTACAAATTTAATTAGAAAAAGAATATTTACATGTTTGAAATGCTATAGATTTAAAGCAAACCCAGTTCAACATATAATGGCAGATTTGTTGGCTTATCGTGTGACTCCTTCTCAAACATTTAGTCACACTGGAATAGACTTTGCAGGTCCTTTCATGATTGAAATTTCAAACTTAAAGAGTAGTCGTAGTATGAAAAGTTATCTAGCACTATTTGTATGCATTTGTATACATAAACTCTCAAAACATAGTAATTAAATAGTAAACAGGTCGAACCATTCTCATATTGTGTTATTCTATGCAATGTGAAGTAACTTTATAATCATGTTTATTGTTGTTATTGGCACAGGATTTGTAGTATTTATGTATATAATTGATTTTTAATTTTTAATTTGTTACAGATAGCATTATCGCATATTTAATTTGTATGTTTTTAAATGCAAATTTTGCATAAAATTTACGTTTTTTACGTAAATTTTGTGCAAATTTGAAAGGATAAATGAAATGTATTTACATTGATTTACCAAAATTTTGATTACCAATAACCAAAAGGTTTGTACTAGTATCTATTAAGTCAACTGCCTGTATGTGGACTTAATAGATACTAGTACAAAGCTTTGGTTATTGGTAATCCCGAATTAAAATGGACTGTTTCTACAGCGAGTGGACAGAAGCATAATGTGTTTGGTAACGTTATTATTTCTGTAAGAATTAACAATGCAACATTCTTATCTTTTTGCTCAATTTTAGACTTACAGTTTCTGATTTTATTTTAATTCTAATATATATAGTCTAATTTTACACACATATTCCACTTAAACTTAAATGTTTTAACAGTCCTTTTAGAAAGTATTTTCTTATTGCTATTGTTATTAACAAGAAAAGTTTTTAGTTTCTTGTAAAATATTTGCAAGTTAACCATAGCAAAACCTTTTCTTTCTCGGTACTTTACATAAAACGACTGTGTCTCGGTTTTTGCAATTCCTAAACAAACATTTGTTTAACGTGAACCATCTCCTCCGGTAGGAGCAAGCAAATTTTTCATTATAGATATATAAATACTATTTTTTTCCTCTTTTCCTCAAAGTTGCTTTCTGGCTCTTATTTCGTGCCTCAAAGTCTGGCGGGCCGAATAAAATCTTTTTTAGTAAGCTGGTAACTTCTTGTCAACAAGCTACTTTTGTTTCAGGTGGAAACTAAGATAATGCAGACTCCGCAAAGAAATCTATTGCCGAATGGAATATGTTGTTTTCGGCACAACCTCGGGCTACTCTCAACTATTCAACTTTTTCGAAAAATAAAGCAAATATAAAGCATCTCTTCGCCATTGAATGTTAACCCCCACCTATGTATCAGGTCACGAGAACTGTTAAATTTAAGCAATATTCTCTTTTTTTTTGGTTCTTGCCTTTATCTCCAAACGTACTCCTCGGATATTCTATGTACCTGTATTTTGTTACTCTCGCATCGTAACTTATCATCTTTTTCAAAAACTCTTTCTCAAATTTGGTTATATCCCCTTTTTCAAATTCTGTATCTATATCTATCTAACCTATTTCTCGTTCTTATCCTGTAACGTCTTTTTATTTCTTTGATCGTCTCTATAGGTTGCGGAATGCAGAAAGTATATTACAACCTTCGCTAACTAGCTCTGCGTTTTCTTAAGTCGTGACTGAAAAATTAAATGGCTGTGTTTGTCGTTGATTTCAGAATATATTGCAATAAAGATCAATAACCATATATAACACATTATGAGCCTTTTGTATTATAAAAATATCCATTATTTTACAAAGTTAAACAAAAACAAAAATAAACATATATTTTGGGCACCACCTAGGTATTACTCTAGGAATTTATATATCATTAGACTGATATAATTAAATAGCTATTCTTGATAATTCGCCGACTAATAATTTCTCCAACATAATTTCATATCAGCATACTACGCTAACATATTAAACATAACATATAAGTACTTATTTTAAATTTATCTACACAACTCATGAACGCATAATATTCATGTATTTATTTATGTCATTATCTAGCCTGCACTCTCAATATTATTTAGCACATTAACAGATCACAGAGTAATTCTACATAAATATAATTAAAGAATTTAATGTTCAATTAGTTATTAACGCAATAGAATAGTCTGACCGTAAATATACGGTTGTTTCTTCTCAGCAGGTATCCCACAAGATTTTCATCATCAATCATTAATCTTCGTAAATTTTGGTCATCCTGCCGTTTTTTGAATGTACTTGTAAAGATCACCTTTATTTTCTTTATTAGTCGTTGTTTTAGGAAAACTGCAAAATCATACCTTCCACAACCTCAATAAGACTAAAAAGCCTACAAACCCCTATTAGAATTATCCAACACACAATTTTAACCAACACTTGTTTTGAATCAGTTAATAATAATTAATTTATGAGTTACCTTAGGTACCATCGGCTTATCTTGATACTGCTCTTTCCTTACAACTATAAATTATTTTATGCTTTTCGCATTTCTAGAGCCAAAGACGAAACGATCGATATAATAAATTGTGAGTTGGAAATTCCAATGGACCAAAAAAAAATTCGCATTGATAGCGCTCGCAACTAAATCGCGACCACGGCCGCTTACAATATTTGTGTATAATGATTCCGCGGTTGCATACGTTAATACACCACTACACTGTTAAATAATATACAGAGAATACCTTAATATCATTTATACAATTTGGATGGATATATAATCTTGATTGCAAAATTAATAAACTACATTTGTGCCTTTTACTGACAGTCACTGCTACTGATTTTTAATTGATCTTATCGAATACACGGGTTGTTAATATTAATTCTTAAATTTTTATTGCTTTTTATTTTTTATCCTTGAATTGATCAGACCCATGAATAATCACAAATATAAGATACCAAACAGTATCACTAGTATATACTGTGTGCCATTGTCGTATAATTGATAATTTCAACAAGTTGATGTCCAAACACCCGTTACACAGCTTCCCTTTAATACAAAAAAATATTTAAGTTAATTAAATCTTTTTATTTCTTTTTATCCTTGAAATCTGACTACCTATTGGTAAACATGATCACAATTAACTTTATTTAATAACTAAACTGTATATTTACATATACATATATATACCCACTTTTATACACAATCCTTAACCTAATTAAGGCTTTAAGTCTTTAGTGTTTTATTTTCCAACAAGTACAGTGTCGCTAACTCGTTTGAGAGTAAATACTAGAGAAGAATTTACTGCAGTCAGTCCACAGAGAACTTATCGGGGCGCTAATTTCAGGCGAACCCATCTACAGCTTTTGACAAAACGTAGTTCCTTTTCCATACTAAGTCTCCTATTTCGTATTTGACATCACGTAATGTTTTGCATTCCTATTATGAGCGTCTTTAAAGCATTTAACTATTTCAGACCTAATCTCATTGAACTTAGTTAACTCCTGAGCGTAAGATTCCCTATATCTAGTGGCAATATCATTGTATTTTCTATTTTCGTAAAATTGACCGTCAATAGGAACTGTTCTTAAAAAATAAGTGCGTTTGAAGTATACTTAGTCACCTCACTTACCAAACTTCTTATTGCCCTTCATTCATTACATTCCACTGTGGATACTGACGGACTTAACTACACTTTCACACATCTTATTATAGCATGGTTCGAAATCGGATACATGTAAATCTATCAAAGCTACTTGTAGATCTGGAATCCTAGATAGTGCGTCGGGTATAATGTGCAGCTTCCCTTTCCTATAAATTAATTCGGTGTCGTACTGGCTCAATCTCATCGCCCATCTGGCAAGACGTCCGGCAGTATACTGCTTGTTCTTCAACCATAAAAGCGAATGGTGATCCAGTATTGCCTTAAACTTAACCCCTTCAACATACGTGCAAAAGTTCTCGATGACAAAAATCAAAGCAAGACATTCCCGCACCGTGGCGTGGTAGTTACTTTCAGTCTTTGTTAGGGTTCTGCTCGCGTACGCAATTATTCTTTCGTTGCCATCTATAATATGTGATAGAACCGCTCCTAATTCCACATTCGAGGCGTCGCTCTGTATGATAAACTCCTTGGTGTAATCAGGATTTATCAAGATAGGGGCAGAAAATAAAGACTGTTTTATTTCTACGAATGCATTTTGATCATACTGCTAATTTTTCATGGTTAGTTCTCAAACCACTCTGATCGACCACGTAACTGAGATATTTAATAAAAAGCCTACAAAACTGACATTTATCTATATTAATTGTTGAACCCAATTTTTTGAGCCTCTCAAACACAATTTTTAATATTTTCAAATGTTCCTGAAAATTATATCACGATGATTATATAATCGAGAAATACAAACACAAACGGCTCCAGGTCTGACCCGAAAATGGAATCCACTAGGCGCTGCTGTGCTTGGGCAGCATTCGACAACCCAAACGGCATGACTACGAATTCAAATAGGCCGCGTCCCGGAATTACAAAAACTGTTTTTTTTCGTGAAGATTTGTCAAAGGTACATGCCAAAAAGCATCTTTCAAGTCTATACTCAAGATAAATCGGGTATCTGTAAGTTTGCTTATAATGTTTTGTATGATTAGTAAGGGATAGGCATCCTTTTTTGTGACAGAATTCAGTTTACGACCATCAAAACAGAATCTGTATCGCCCATCCGATTTTTTGGTAAGTACGACAGGAGATAGCCACGGACTTTTATGATGGTCGAATAATTCCAAGAGATAGCATCCGGTCGACCGGATCCTCATTCAAATGGACTTGCATTTACAGTGAAATTGCGTGCTGCCTTTGCTTAATTAGCCTAGCAACGCCGGTGTCGATATGATACGTGAGTAGGTGTGTCCTTCCAAGAGTATCTTTGGATAGAGTTCTAATCAACTTGGCCATTTCCTCTAATTCTGCTTTATCCATATTACAAGGACCAAGTACACCCTTTTTAACAGGATCTTCTCCTTTTAATTCAATCGAATCTAACTGATACGTGTTTAAGCTTAAGTTTGCCCTAAACTTACTAGACTTTAAAAAATCCACACCTAATACAAACGGAATCTTTATATTCGGACATACTATAGCGTTTACAATCTGAAACGTTTTATCTATGGACACCGGCACATTCACACTTCCTAAAATGTTATGCTTACTATTCATCAGCTGTCGAGATAATACTGTTCGACTGAGGAATAATTTCTAAACCTAACTTCTTAATTACTTCGATTCCAGGACCTCCATTACTAAACTATTGGCTCCAGTGTCCACTAAAGTTAACACTACAATATCCAAAAATTTTACCCGCATAAAGGGTCTGTTATCGCCAAATTTTATTGAAAAAACTGGATTCTCATTAATTTTATTTACAGGGAAATGAAAATCTTTTACTGCCTTTAACACTCGCTTGAAATCTAATACAGAAAATTTCACAGTCTTGCCAACCAATTTTTCACCACTACGACTGTCTATAGCGTGATAGCGCCTTAGTTTTTTACATTAGCTACAATTAGATTTGGTAACCTGTGGGGTACCACAAGAATAACTAAAGATATTTCTAGTGATATTTCTACAGCAAGTAAAAGTATATCCTAGTTTTTGGCAATTATAACATTTAGGGGCATATTTGTAACTTGGCTCTTCCTGATTTGTTAAAAAACTATTTAATAAAGCTATCATGAGAAGTCTCTTAGTTGCATTGACGGAAATGGAATTTTCAATTTTCTTACAAAACTCCGAGAGTTCTGTAATTGAGTCGATATCAATTAGACTTAACCTTGAAATAATAACGGGAAGTAAGTTTTTCCTAATTATTTTTACCCGGGTGGTTTCATCTGGAAGTTTGGTGAGTCGCGCAAACAAATTTTTCAATTTTTTCTCCCTAATTTCTTGCCATAGTATGTCGTCATAGTCACCAGGAATAAAATCCTTTTTTAGTGCCGCTACTACTTGACTCCAGGAACTAACTCGATTTGTTGGGAAATGTTTTTAAAAGATTATCTACATCATCAAGTGACTCGTCTATTTGGATTTTGTATTGTTTAGTTAAAGTTAGGCTTTGTTTTACAAGAGCAATTTCCTCTTCTTTAAGATTTCTTAGGATAATTCATAATTCATTTAAGTCCAACCTATCAATTTTTTCAAAACACCCGATTCTTAATTCGTAAATGATTTGAGACTTCTTTAAATAGCTTACTTTATAGTCGGTATCCATTTAGCGTTTAAACCAATTTTCAAAATATTGAAATAAATCCAAAAAAAATTCCAAATTCCAAATTTGTTGAGTTATTGAAGACAAACTGTGGTCAACTTTTTAATTTTTAATTTGTTTTTGAAGGATTAAATTTCCTAAATTTATCTGATCGCTTACAATTTATTGAATTTACGATTTATTAAACCTGCATTTATTTATTATAAAACTTCAATTACAGCCTTCGCCCTAGACGTTGTGCGCCATTTATGTAACTTTAATTATGTAATAATCTTTTTATTTCTTTGATCGTCTCCGTGGGTTGAGGAAGGCGGAAAAAATGGCTGTCTCTGTCGTTGATTTCAGTATATGTTGCAATAAAGATCTATAACCATATATAACATATTATGAGCCTTTTGTGTTATAAAAATATCCATTATTCTATCTATTAATACAAAAATAAAAATAAACATATATTTTGGGCACCACCTAGGTATTTCCCTAGGAATTTATGTATCATTAGACTAATATAATTAAATAACTATTCTTGATAATTGGCCAACATAATTTTATATCAGCATACTACGCAAACATATTAAACATAACATATAAATACTTATTTTAAATTTATCTACACAACTCATGAACGCATAATATTCATGTATTTATTTATGTCATTATCTAGCCTGCACTCAATATTATTTGGCACATTTTCAGACCACAGAGTAATTCTACATAAATATATTTAAAGAATTTAATGTTCAATTAGTTATTAACGCAATAGAATAGTCTGACCGTAAATATCCGGTTGTTATTTCTCAGCAGGTATCCCACGAGGTTTTCATCATCAAACATTTTTCTTCGTAAATTTCGGTTATCCTGCCGGTTTTTTATCATTCTTCGGCAGATTTATGCTTTCTAAATGTACTTGTAAAGAATTATCCGACACACAATTTTAATCGACACTTGATTTGAACTAGTTAATAATAATTACTTTATGAGTTACCTTAGGTGACATCGGCTTATCTTGATACTGTTCTTTATTTGCAACTAAAAATTATTTTATGCTCTTTGTATTTCCAGAGCCAAAGACGAAATGATCGATATAATAAATTACGAGTTGGAAATTCCAATGTAGCAAAAAAAAAACAGCATTGATAGCGCTCGCAAGTAAATCGCGACCCCGGCCGCTTAGGATGTTTGTTTGTAATGATCCCGCGGTTGCATACGTTAATACACCACTACACTATTAAATAACATACAGATAATGCCTTAACATCACCTATACAATTTGAATGGATATTTAATCTTTATTGCAAAATTAATAAACTACATTTGTACCTTTTACTGACAGTCACTACTTCTTAATTTAAAAAAAAAAATGTCTATCCTTGAATTGATCAGACCCATTACAAATATAAAATACCATACAGTATCACTAATATATACTGTGCCATTTTCGTAAAATTGATAATTTCAACAAATTGTCCAAACAACCGTTACAATCCTTCTTTCACTAACTTTTGGATCTGATGGGGCTGATGCCACAATTATTTTACGATAAAAAGTCATTCTTTATAAAAAGTTTTGCTGTTGAGAAAATGAATTGACAAAAAAAAGTTAGATCACATATACAGTGTGTTAATAAATTAGGAAAGTATAAAAATGCTTCAAGGGATAAGTACCATTATTTATGATTTTTTACAATTTTTTTATAAAACACAGTTGTTTATAAACTAACGTAAAGTCTGAATACAATTTTGAAATAAAAATTAATTTGTTTTTAATAAAATAATAACTGGTGTCAAAAAAAGCATTGCAAAAATTATTAAAAAAATTCAATGAAACTGGGTCGGTGATGAATGTACAGAAATTAAAAAAACGATAAAAATGATTATTATTAGCAATAGAGTTAGTTTTAGATAATCCGAAATTATCGTTAAGGAAGCGTGCAGAAACACTGGATTTACGCAAAAGTGTATTATAAACAATTTTTAAGGAAAACAAAATTAAACCGTTTAAGCCAAAAATGTGGCATACACTTGAACCTGGTGATGAAGAGATACGTTTTGAGTTTTGTTTATGGATAGGTGAACATTTTCTTGAAAACCAAAGATTTCATAGATTTATATTTTTACCGATGAATTTTGCACAAACGGGCACGTATTTACACAAAATAGTCGTCATAGGGTTTACGAGAATTTAAATTACATAATAAACAAACAAAGTCAACGTTATAAAAAAGTTAATATATGATGTGGAATTTTTTATGATTGGATCATTGGCCCATATTTTATAGAGGGAAATTTAAACCAGCACGTGTATTTGAACATTTTGTCTTACCATTTCTTAATACGTTAGAGCCAGAAGTACGTAATAATTTGTTTTGACAATAAGACGGTTGCCCTCCTCATTGCACAGTTTTGGTCAGACAATGGTTACATAATCATTTTGGCGCTAGGTGGAAAGGGAGGTTTGGCGCAAACCATTACCCAGCTAGGTCGGCTGACCTTTCATTATTAGATTTCTTTTTGTGTGGTGCCTTAAACTAAAAGTTTATTGAGATGATCTTTTACAAGATAGGGAAATATTAAAAAAACATATAGAAGAAGCAATCCATGATCTGAATGTGCCGCGAATGATTCGTGAAGCGTACGGTAGATTTATTAGTTAGAAGAAAAATGTGCCGAGTTGGGAGCTATGTAGCTATGTAGAATCATTTTTAAAAATTCGAATTTTTATTTTAAAATTTGTATTCAGACTTTACGTTAGTTTATAAACAACTTTGTTTTATAAATTTTTTGTAGAAAATAATACATCCTTTGAAGCATTTTTATACTTTCCTAATTTATTAACACCCTGTACATGTAATCTAAAATTTTCTTATCGTCAATTCATTTTCTCAACAAGCAGAACTTTTTATAAATAATTACTTTTAGTCGTAAAATGAGTCATAAAGATTTTTTCCTTAATGGAAGTAC
>JARJEC010012070.1:0-12520 GCA_030264575.1 Tachinus sp. AB-2021 | reverse complement strand
TTATATATTGTCAGGGTTACTGAAATACCAGAGCAAGTTATAGAAGAAATTTCACTTTAGTTTAACAATTTTTTTTGTGATGAAACATCTAAAAAGTTGCTATCTTTACCTTGAAATTAAGCAAGACCAACAGTATGAATTTCGCACACAACACACAACTTATATTGGTGTCAGTGACAAACGATATCATGAGTGACGGTGACAAACGATATTATGACTGTCTGTGACAATGTGGAGCACCGAAATGCATAGCTTTCTATGAAAAATTGGCTTTGATGTTTCGCATCTGTCGGGCGTCCCTTTTTTATCAACTTGCATTTTTATGATTATGACATAATAGCAAGTAAGACACATTTTATTAAAAGTTTATTTTTACGAAACGCACGTTTTGGAAAAGAGAGAAGAGAGATTCCTTTTCCGTTTCTCTCCATTGTCTTTGTTATTTTACATCATATTCTTTCTGGCTCGTCTCTTTTCTTAATGTTTACTACTTCTTTCTTTTACCATTTTATTTATATCCTTTGTCCAGAGTTTTTGGCAAATCAACCTATCGATTTTAATTTGTCTTTTGTCCACCATTAAATCTGCGAGGAAGTTTTGCTACATATACATCTAATGCTATTACATTTATAATATAATTTAAGTTGAGCTTCCACATGTCATATTAGTCATATACTCAAGATATTTCTTAAAATTATACACGCTAGAATATATCAACAATGTGAGGCACACATCGAGGAAACACAGTTTGGGTTCCGCAATGCCGATGGTACCAGGGAAGCACTTTTTGCACTAAACGTTCTGATTCAGAGATGTAAAGACGTCAACTGCGATGTATACCTATGTTTTATAGACTTAGCAAAGCATTTGACAGGGTAAAACACGAAGAACTAGTCAGGATACTTAGGAAAACGGGTGCGAATGACAAAAACATTCATAGCAAAACTATATTGGCAACAAACAGCAGAAGTGCGAGTAGGAGACCATAAAACAAACAAAATAAAAATATGTAGAGGTATGCGGTAGGGGTGTGTGCTCTCGCCTATGCTATTTAATATATATTCGGAAGAAATTTTTAAAGAAGTTCTGGATGGAGAGGAGGAGGGAATCATAGTCAACGGTGAACTTCTCAATAACATCAGATATGCAGACGACTCCGTCATAATGGCTAGTAGAGCCGAGGGACCACAACTTATAATGGAAAAGATCAAATCCACTAGCGAGAAATACGGTATCTGTTTAAATACAAAAAAGACCAAATGCATGGTAGTCACCAAAAACAATCTACCACCGGTGAACTTGACTCTTGACAACATACCTATCGATTAGGTTGACAAATACTCCTACCTAGAAACCTACATAAACTAACAGTGGGACCATTCTATAGAAGTAAAATGCAGAATCAAAAGAGGAAGAGCAGCATTTATACAAATGAGTAAAATATTTACCAGTTCCGATCTGACTTTACAACTTAAAATCAGAATGATACGAAGCTACGTTTTCTCCACTCTGCTGTATGGCGCAGAATCCTGGACACTAACGAAGGATTCTGAAAGCAGACTAGAAGCTTTCGAGTTCTGGACGTACAGACGTATAATGAAGATTACATGGATGGATCGAGTGACAAATGAGGAGGTTCTTCGGCGAGTTGGCAAGGGTCCTGAAATAATGATGACAGTGAAAGTCAGAAAACTAGAATACCTTGGACATATTATGAGGCACAAAGAAAGCTATAGAATACTCCAACTTTTTCTGGAAGGAAAGGTGCTGGGAAAAAGATGTCCATAAAGGAGACGAATATCTTAGCTTAAAAATCTGCGCCAGTGGTTTGGAGTTACATCAATCCAACTGTTTAGAAGATCTGTCAATAAAGTGAAGATAGCCATGATGCTCGCCAATATCCGCAACGAATATGGCATGGAAAGAAGAAGAAACTCAATTGTTTATATCAAGAATTTTGAAGCAAAAAAATCCATAAAATTTGATGCAGCACTCACTATGACTTCATAATTTTTTTTTCTTTGGAATAATTTATGTCCGCCAAAAAGTCAAAACCGTATGATACCACCAAACTTCTTTAAAGACATTATTTTTCAAGACCGCGTCACACACACACACAAGTGATACGTAGTGTGGCGCGGGTCGGGGATCGCTGGACTTGAGATTTAACCAGCATCCAGTTCATTGTAAGTAATGGAAATTTAATAAAAAAATAGTTGTAGTTGTAATCACTTTTACATCTGGGGTGTGGTATAAGCACACTTACATTTTTTTATTGTGCATTTCTCAGAATTTTTAAGTAAATATGTATTGTTGCCGTTTTTTTTATCTACCAGCCTTTACTATATTTATATTTTTATAGCCAACAGATAATTTACAACAATCAATATTATACTTTTCAAACTATGAATGTTTCTCTCACGCGACCAACCGCGTTACTGTTAATTTTGATCATTTGCCGAAAAAAACATTAACAAGAGAACGAGTAATTATAAATTACAGAGAAATATGTTAGCTTATTAATTTTATAAATAAATTATATTAATATAATAATATAAATAAATAATTATATTTTGTAACTATGTAACTGTAAGTTTAGAATAGAATTTAGTAAATAGTAAAATTTTTGTTTGCAGTATAATATATTACACTAGTTTTCTTTCAAATAAAATATATAAACAATAATTAATGATGTAAATACTATTTAACTTAATTTGTCCGACTAGAAATTAATTTATACATAAAAAACTTTTGTGGTCAATCATCTCGCGAATATTTATCTAGCGACCAATGTTAATAAAAATTGCACCTTTCAAAGTGCGATATTTCTAAAAAAATGTTTTTATTATATAACTTGTATATAATGTCTTTTGAACAATCACAATTTTTTTGTTCTTTAATTTTTACTAAAATAACAAAAAAAGGATTTTTTAAATCCATCTTGTTTTTCAATTTTTTAACTCAAACTTTTCATTACTGAAAAACTGTGTATGTTTTTTTTTCACAATTTTGAGTGGTTGCGTATAATCTGTGTATAAATCACTTAGTATATTTGAAAAAAGCTCAATTTATATTAACACATGCACAACTTTTACAAAAAAAATTCTGAAAAATAATGCATAAAGAAAGCTTTCCATATGATATAAACTATTTGACGGTCTCCGTAGATCCATAAATTAAAAAATGTCATAACTCAAAAAATTAGCACGTTTAATGTCTTATATTCATCTACCTCTTTTTTTCTACAATAAAGGTTAAAATACTTTCGACGCACACGTAAGTTTTATGGCCAATTTGGTCCTATTTTCCAATCAAATTACTCTCACGTGTGATGATGAACACTGTACGTATTAACATCATAAAAATGTTTAAAAAAATATAATAAATTTAGGTATTGTTTCTGTATATGTATATTCTGTCACTGATAAATACAACATAAAATTAAGCATGTGTTTCTTTTTATAGAAACAAGACAGATAACTAAAACTCCTAACGTTTTTATCTTCCTATTTTGATCCACATTAACAATTAATACTTTTGTGTGTATGCATATAAAAATTGACTTGGTTGTATTAATACTAATTTTCAAAGCAATCAAAATAGTCGAAGGTGTTTCTGTGATTTTTTTTTTCAAAAAACGTGTTACAAACAAACCCATATAAAAAATCTTCACATTGAAACGAAGGAAATAAAAAAAAGAACATTTTTGATCATTTATAATATTATCCATTTATAATCTTTGTCCCTAGTCAAATTATTACAATAAACTTTTCAATGTTAGTTATTAACGAAAGGTCAAACTATTGCAATGCTATTATCAATTTCCTTCAGAACTTCCTACTACAATATGCATTGTTTATAGCAATAATAGCAATACGAAGGCAACAATTCGCAATATTGTCTCGACAATGGCCTCTAAACAGGGTGTTTGTAATTCTGTAGTTATTAATATATTTCTCACTATTTCAAAAATAAATCCTTTGATTTTATTAAATATTATACATTTATACGAATAATTGTTATCACATAACCAATCTTCTTTGTACTTGCTTGGTGTATTTTACGCTACTAATATAAATTTCGTTACATTAAAGGTAATAATCAATTTGGTTTTAATTACACAGCATTTACAAAAAACATTACTTTGTAATTAACCTATCAATTTGTTTGAAGGATAATTAATTATAACTTCCAAACTAAACATTCTTAATTCTCGGAGGTATTATTACTTCTAACTGATCAATTATAAAATGCATTGTTAGGAAGAAGGGACAAAAAGACGATTTTGAAAGGAGAATTCACAACAGGTCAGGCGAATGAAAAGGCATAATTACTTTTTCTTAATTAAGTACTTTGGCTACATGTTATAATAGAGAAAAGGTTCTCGGAATAGGGTCAACAAAATAATTACAAAATTCAGTATAACTAATCTGTGCAAAAATGAATATTCATTCTGAAAATTATAAAATTAAAACTCCACAAATATAATAAGAAAAGTATATATTTCAACTTATCCAATTCAAAAATGAATAATTTAATTGATATAAAATGTTTGCAAGTTTGACTTCTATAATTAATATAAAAAAATCATACATATTGCACTAAATGTGAATGTGAATAAATTAAAAATATTTATACTTAATGAAAAAGGAACAATGCTGGAAGCTCACATACATAATTTAATAATATCGAATTAAAAAATGTAACCTTTTTTTTCAGATTGTTGTCGAATTGGCCAGGATAATGTGTATAATAAATTTCAAAAGCATATGATCTTTTAACCAGAGTTAGATCAAAAAGATTTAATTTAAATACAGTATTTATTAAGTGGACCAATCACATTTTGCATATATTATATTATACTACTAACCTCAAACAACAACAGTATTTATTATAAATTAAAGATAATTTTCACACTTGCGTAATATCGCATATCTATATTGTTTTCCTTATGAAGAATCAAATTAGATGAATAAATATTATGATTGATATTAAAAATAAATGTTGTAATGTAGTTAAAATCTGTTTTAATTCAAGTCGATTCAATTATCTCATCACATGATAATTGTGAATGACACATGATTTTAAGTAATCTCTATTTACAGATGTTTTATATGGAACTTCCTGTAATATTGTAATATACTTATTAACGAAACAAAAACAATTTAAATGATTCACTAAAATTATCACTTTTAAATGAGTATTAACATTTTTTTAAAGAATTTTTGATAATGTACCAATAATAATGTCAATTATTACCTGCTATAATAAATCAGCATTTACGATTTGAATATGCATTTCTCTTATATTTATATTATTAAGTTATACTTCGTAAAAACTATCAAAATAAAAGTTTTTTAATTTAAATACTGCGATGATATTATCAGCACGAAATTGTCTAGGGAGCAATTGCGCTTTTATTAGAATGCTGATTAAGCCTTTGGTTATACAAATCTCAATTTGTATTAAGAAATTACTTATTTAATCTATATATGCATTGTGGATAATGTAAATTTGTATCTATTTGCAATATTTTGACACATTGTGATACAATGTGTTTTCAAATAAACTAATCTTATTGCAAAATGCAAAAAAACTGTGATGTACTTATATCTATTCACTTTAATCCCCTGCGAGTGCAATATAACACATAATGTAGATAAAACCTCTCACAAACAATATTACAAATGTAAAATATAATTAAAAAATATACAATTACTATGATATTATTTCTTTTTTTAATAAAACTCTGAATAATAGTAATATATTTTTGTTCTAAAATGAAGTATTATTCCATTCATGTAAAAGTAATTAAATTAATTACAACTTTTATCAGACATTAAGAAAGTAATTCAATTATTCATTATCTTCGATGTCTGAACCGGAATGTCAGTTTCATTAACTCTCTATAATAACAAACCATGACACATATCTTTCAATAATTATATTATATCTATCAAACCTCGACAATATGAAAAAACAATAAATCGTAAATGGATTTTTCCACAATATAATAACTACAATAATATCCTTAAATATTGATATTACAAAAATTAAATAAATCGTTTGAAATAATTTTCTATTCATTTGAAAATATGTTTGTTTTAATCGTGCATTGCACAATAAAATATAGTAATCGCATAATGTACTTTGTTTCACCTTTCTCGACTATCCAAGCTAAATATGATTAGTTTTTATGAAAGATATTCAAATTTGAACAATATTTTTACTGTAACAATATTCAAAAAAGCGACCAGGGACGGACTGGTCATGTGGACCATGTGAAAACTTCCACATGGGCGGTGCATAAATTGGCCGTTTAATATACCGGGTGCCAACTGAAACAAGTATGCACCTATAGCTTCTTCATTTATGAATATTTTTTAATGAATTTTTACGAGTTAAAATACATCTCAAAACCCTACGTTACTGCAAACAAATTCGGTTTAACCGAAAATAATATCAATTTTATTTTAACAACCAGTATAGTTTTGTAATTATAGATTTATTATGATTTTGTCCATGAATCCAAATTTTCAGAAGTATTGGCAACATAACCTCATTTAAAAAATGATTTTAAAAAATAGTAACAACATCGAGATTATTCGGAAAAACATCACTTTCCCACATTATTCAAAATTGGGTGATTTTTTTATATGACAATTAATATTTAGGTTGTAACTTACTTTTTTCAAACGCAACCCCCTTGGAACCATTGTATCACAGAAAGTAGATTTTTTTTGCTAAAAAAAATCAAATGCTACCAAAAAATTCGTTTTGAACAAGTATTAAAAAGGTTATACATTTTTTGAGATATAAAAAATGAGGTTATGTTACCAAAACTTCTCAAAATTGAAATATATACGTAAAATGAACTAAGAAATAAAAATTTACAAAAATATACCGGATGTTCATTTAAAATGACAACATTGGTGTTAATTCCGGTTAAACCGGAAATGATATTTTATGAATTTTCATTTAATTCAACCGATAAAAGATTTCATTAAAAGTATTCATAAATAAAAAAAGATGGGAGCGTACCTGTTTTAGTTGTCACCCGCTGGGCAGCAAATTTTCAAACAAAGTGGCCAAGTGGGTTGGACCGGTCACATTTTTTCCGCATAATTTTAGTTCAATCTGTCCTTAATTATAATATACCACCTTAAGATATTTTAAATAACAACTCTTGCTGTTTGAGAACATTTTCTGACTCAGGACATTTTTGGATGTTGGAGAACATTTGACGACATCGTGAAGTTATAGACTCCCAACATTTTATAACTGAGATAATTTTTTCTAATTTAAAGAACATTATATGACATCTGAAAGTCTTAGACAACAAGTCCCGGCGTTTGAAAACACTTTATAATAATTGAAGTTATTTTTTTAATGTTGGAAAACATTTTAGAGATCTGTAAATTATAGACAATAATTCTGACGTATGGGAACATTTTATGACATTTGTTTCACAATAAAAAAAATGTTATGACAACTCTGCAAATTGAAGAGAACAATACTTGCCGTTTGTAAATATTTAGTGATAACTGGGATCATATTTTGAAATTGAAAAACAATTTGTGGCGTCTAGAAGTATTAGACAAGAAGACGCTGACGTTTGGAAACATTTTATGTTGATTCAGGTCATTCTTATTTTTTTGTTTTAGAACATTTTATTTTATGACATTTGAAAATTGTAGACAAATTCTTGACGTTTAGGTACATTTTGTGATAACTGAGATCACTTTTTGAAACTGAAAAACATTTTGTTACATCTAGAAGCATTGGACAATAAGTCGCTGATGTTTGGCAACATTTTATGTTGACTAAAGTCATTATTTTTTATGTTTTAGAACATTTTATGTCATNCTTACAAAATTTTACAAATCAATCAAAGATATTTTTTGACGTTAGAAAATATTTTATGATTTCTGAAAACCGTAGGCAACAATTCTTGACGTTTGGGAACATTATCTGCTCATTTTGTTGTTGGAAACATTTTTTGACATTTTAAACTCCTGACTTCGGGAACATTTTGACATTTTAAGTTGACTGACTGACTATTTCAAAAATTGTAGACTACAACTGCTAAAGTTTCTTTTAACTCTTAAGAACATTTTGTGACATCTGGAAATATAAGAAGTCCTGATGATTGGAGACATTTTATGATGATTGAGGTCATTTTTTAATGTTGGAGAAGATTTTATAATATCTCAAAATTGAAGACAACGATTCTTGATGTTTGAGGACATTTTGCAACAACTCAGGTTATTTTTTGTAGTTGACATAAGTCATTTTTTGTTTGTTTTAGAACATTTTATGGTATCTAAAAAATGTATATAATTCTTGACGTTTCAGAAATATTTTATGACATTTTCGAACGTTAGAGAGAGAAAGAACTTATAACTTCTAGAAATTTTAGACAACTCCTGAAAATTTTCAACGTTGGAGGACATTATAATAAGTAGTGAACCCGTCAGGTTTTGTATAAATTAGGCTGTACTATATATGTGGGCTGTTAGGTCGCAACTTTTCAGAACGAAGCCAGGCATTCATAGATTACCGTTTTCTATTTTGAAAACAATCAAATACGCAAGTAAATAATATTGCAAGAAGTTTTTGATTTTTTAAGTTTAGTAAAAAATTGATTTAGTCTCAAAATCAATAAGTAATTTTCAAGTATTCTAAGCATTTAAAAAATGACAATTCCCATACTTATCAGCAGACCTGCATAAATAAATATAAACATAAATTGTCTCGGATCTACATAAAAAACATTTAAAAAACCAAGCATCAAGTGTTAGCACTATTTTTTGTCATTATCTAAAAATATTAGTTATTTATTTATCAATGTAATAAACACATGCAATTAGATATGCGTAAAAGTAGACTCACATGGCTAACACATATTTTATGTTAGACCAAGATTAATTTGAATTAATCTGTCCTGCTTAAAGTCAAAAATTAGAATTACCAAGTTAGCTTAATATAATCAATGCTGAGTTAACATTAAAAAGATTAATATCAATATTAAGTTGGCTTTTGAATCAATATTTTTGGAAAAATGCATAATCAATACGTAAAAATAAAACCGCTTCGTTAATTCACAATTTGGATCAAAACAAATATATTATTGTATATGTTCTTGTTGTGTAAATATTATTGACGCCAATACTTGTGATTTTCGAAATAAAGTAAATATTAAACGTACTAATTGGCAGATACCTCTGTAACAGTTTTGTTGCCTCCTTTTTCTCCAGCGGGATTCCAAGTTCCTGGAACGCCTTCACTAATTCCTCCAAATCAATTTTCCCTGAAACAAACAAAACAATACTTATTTACTTACGAGGATCCAATTTCTCTATACACAAATCTTGTTATATTTAATAATTAAATTAGTATCTTTATAATATTATTATGGATTTGCAAAAAGTGTGGAATAGACATTTTAATAGTCCTATTTAATACGAAATATTTTTGAGACCACTGCACAAAATACCGTTACGAGGGCGTGGCAAGGAGGCGCCCGCCACCGGCTCAACTAGGTATGGGGCACAAAATAAAGAATACCTATCTTTTATTATTTATTTATGTATTTGGTCTCCAATCCAAGAAAAATTGATGCTTTAAAATTTTTTAACCTGCAAATATTATTTTTAGATATTTTGCTAATAATTTTAAAGCTTAACTAGATTTAGATGTTTTGCTAACTATTCTGAGCTTTGGAATAAAGTCTTTCTCCATTTAAAGCTTCAAACCTGCTAAATTTGGCCACCAAATATTAAACAGTTTTAGTCTTTGTGCAGACAACTATCTACAAATATTTTTTTGTTATGTTAACCATTCCAAGATTTACAATCGAGCCTTCTTGTCTTCAAATTGCACATTGAGCTTCAAAACTATTTTCGGTCAAAAGCTACAAAACAGTTGCAGTATTTGTGCAGACTGCTACATACAAATTATTTTTACATGTTTTGTTTGAGCTTTGGAATTGTGTCATTTAAGCTTTGAAACTGCTATTTGTTGATATCACCTTCAAAACATTGAAACTTATGTTTAGATGTTTACTTTTAAATTCTTTTTGGAGCTTCTGGAGATTGCTCTTTCTGTGTATCTATTAGATAGTCTCTGATAATTTTATTATCTCAAGCCTAGTTTTAGATGTTTTTTATATGTGCCAATCTGAGGCTTTAAATCTCCTCCAAATTGCCTTTGCAATTTCTATGCACATAAAAACTGATATTTTTGTATGTATCAATAACAAAGCAGTTGAAATCTTCGTATAAATTGCTACTCACAACTATTTCAAAGTTTAAAACTAGATATTTCTGCCTTAAATAGTTCTTGTACATATCAAAACCTAACCATTATTTTCTAGTATTTTCCGTACAATTGCCAGGTTTAAACCTTCCCATCTCTAAATTGTTATTGCGACTGTAGTAAAATTTTTTATTCCTTGCACCAATTACAAAATAGTTAAAGATAATTTTCATGTCTCTACTTGGTTTTAGATGATTTGTTTCCCATGTGGCTTGCAAAAACTTTCAAATTTCGCAAAAGCTGTTAACTTTGTAGAAAAATTGCAAAATTATTTTTAGATGTGTTGATTACCACAAATTTAAAATTGGACATTTCTGCCTCTAAATTGGTTTTTAGAGCTTCAAAAATACTCGAAATTTGTATTTTTAGCGCCAGTTGCAGAATAATTGAAATAAATCAAAATTTGTATCTCGCAATTTTTGTGGTATTTTAATAACATCTAATATGCAGATTTTTTTTAAATTATCACGTACACTATTCTTATAATGTTTGGAGAAATTTTGTAGCATCTCTAATAAACAAACTTTTTTATGTTTGGAAAATATTGTATGTGTAATAGTTATTTGTATATCAAGGCCAGAAAGTACTATTTTGCTGGATAAGTCTGAAGTTGCAAAACGAGCGAGCGAGGCAAGCATCAAGCGAGAACAGCTAAGAGTATTTCCTACGTAGAGTACACAACTTTTTTTATGCGACTACAGTTCAGACTACTAAGCATTGTATAAAATATAATTTACATATAATAATTTATAAGTATATTAAAGGTGTTTGAAAAAAACTATATTGATTTATTGGATAACAAATGTAACACTGCGGTTTTTACCTGTTTGTTCAAAGCGGGTGGAGTTGAATCAAATTCTTATCACTATTATACATTTTATATATCAAGTTGAGAATCAATTAGATTGATGCAGCTTATATTAAATTTATATAACGACAATATAACCTTGCACTTTGTTAAACAACAGTGACATTGGCAATTTTTTTTCCTCAACTTTGCGGCCTGAAAGTGTTTAGCAGTACGGAATTGTCACTTTCAGGCCTAATAATTGCAAACAGCTACTTTCCCGATGCAAATAAGGCCAGAAGCAGCAACTTTCAGATAAAGTCGTATAAAAAATTTTCTTTCCATTTTGTGGAAATTTTGATGAGTTCTTGTTATAAGTTTGCTATACATATTACTGCGATTTATAAAAAAATAAATAAAATTGTGATTTACAAGCATTTATGGAAGATTTTTTTGTCATTATTGGTTACGGAGAGGCGCAAATTAAACTATTTCCACAAGCGCTTCATACCCTCATTACTGCACTGTATTAGTTTTTTCTCATAATTTACGACACCAGACAATTTTCATAAAAAATTACATTATAACATATCTCTTTTGCTTAAAAAATATAAAATAGTAAGAATAATTGCTTCAATTTACACATTTAGTAGATTTTGAAAAAAAAAACTGTATTTATATTTTATTAAATAGTTTAAATTTGTTCATTGAATGCATTCGGTCATCGTGAATGGTGAGAAAAGTGATTTCTTGAAAGAGGGAGTGGATGATTTTCGCGTATCACAAGTTTATTTGTTTTAGTTTTTATGTTTTGCATCATTGCACGTAAGTATGCCGATGGTTTGTGATAACGGGGTTTTGATGGGACCAACAGCTTATATCTGACTGAACCACCAGTGCATAGAATGCGGGATTAAATTTGGTCACTTCTTAAGGTACTTGTGAAAGTAGTCATTTAAACGTTAAAACTATTGAAATAATTAAATTAATTAATTTCTAAAATAATTATAAGAACTTACAAAAACATATAAAAAAAATTACGAATTTTCATAAAAATTTAATTACATTGAGCAAAAATGTACAAATGTACAAATGTACAAATATACAAACTCGAAAATGTTGATTTAATTTAGCTGCGCATATTTAAACTATTTTGCATGTGCAGTCGAATTCAATTAAAAAAATAAAAATGATATAAGAATATAAGCTAATTTAAAATTTATTCGCGACTAGTTTAATTATCAAGCAAGAATATATAAAGTAATTTTATAAATAAATGAAGAGAATAAATTGACATGAACCAATAAAACTATAATTCTATTCTGTACAAATATTTAATTAACACAAATCATTTTATTATCATGACACCTGTCTGGATATTTAATATTATAAGCAAATATACATCATCGTCAAAAA
>JARJEC010011994.1:0-12543 GCA_030264575.1 Tachinus sp. AB-2021 | reverse complement strand
CGGCTTTTTTGAAGCTTAACATGCAATTTTAGAACAATAAAACACGATTGTAAAGCCAGGAATGGAAACCAAAACAAATAAAAATAATTTTTAGGTACTAGTCTGCACATAGACTTAAATTGTTATAGTTGGTGACCAAATGCAGCTCCAGCTTGCTGCACTAAAATGCAATTTAAAAGGAGACTTTAATCCAAAGTTCAGAATACTTAGCAAAACATCTAAACTAATATAGCACAAATACTTTGACGATTTTACTGCTGGTCACTAAAAATAACAGTTTAAAAGCCTAAAATGTATTTCAAAGACAGAAAAACTCGATCTTAAAGCTCATGATAGTTAGAAAAACATCTAACAATTGTTTTTAGATGCCGAAATAATTAAATTCTTCAATTTTTTAATAATTGATGCTCAGAATCAGCTATTGCAGCAGTATTGGTGATAAAAAGCAATTTAGAAGCAGCATGTAAGAATTCCAAGTTTGTGGTTTGTTGGTAAAATACCTAAAAAGAATGTGTAGGCCATACATGTCATTTAATGTATGGTCTACACATTCTTTTTACGTATTTAACCAACAAACCACAAACTTGTGTTTTTCAAGTGTTTTGTGATTAGTGTTTAAAAATATCAATTTTAAGCTATTTTGAATTACCAAAAGCAATTTAGGGACAGGACGACTATATTTTAAAATTCGTATTAGTCTGAAAACATCCAAGAATAAAATCCAAGTAAATAAATATCCAAAGAATTAAACTGCTTTTCTACAGATGTTTAAAAATTGCATTTTTTCCAATTTTGAAGTTAAAAAGATAATTCAGACAGGATGACTTTATTTTAAATTTTTTTCGGACCTGGCATTTCTATAGCAAAAAATTATTGGTTTGCCGCGTCAACGAATAATTAGCGCCGGTCTATAGGCCAAATGTAGCGTTCAGTCGACAAGTAACGAGTTAAATTATTGCTGTTGGCAATGCTATGTTATGTGTTTATCGTAACTTCTCGGCTTTACGTTACGTCTGCCCGCAATGGCTGGCCGTCTCGACGAAATCCTACGTTTAGGATGCCTTTTTGCTTTGACATTATTGGCAAAATAAGTAAAAATAATATTTGCAGAATAAAAAATTTAAAAGCACCAATTTTTCTTGAATTTGTGTCCAAATATACAAATTTTGATCAGTTTTGAAAGACAATAGACCCAACTCTCAACCGGATGGGTATTATATCAAGCTATCGTTACAGCACTACTCTCAAATGTAGCAATAATAACTTTTGTTGTTTTTGCATTAAGATACAGTATTGCTTTAATTATAAGACCTCGCTTATTCAAAAATCCGCGACTGTTTTGAGGCTATTTTATAATATGTTTTTTGCATATGGTTTTTATTGCTAAAATTTGCAGTGATTATTTTAGTTACAATTGTAATTATTTTCAGGAATATGTATACAAATACCAAGGTAAAAAGATGGGCATGGAAGAGCCGCATGTTTTCGCCCTGGCTGAAGCCGCTTACGTCTCACTACAAACAATTCACCAAAGTAAAGGCCACATGAACCAAAGTTTAGTAATAAGTGGAGAGAGTGGTGCAGGCAAAACAGAAAATACAAGATTCATATTGCAATATTTATGCTCAGTAACCAGCGGTGTATCTACTTGGGTTGAACAACAAATTTTGGAAGCCAACACCATTTTAGAAGCCTTCGGTAAGATGACATTTTAATTATAACATTTCTTTTAAGTACCAAGCAATTTAAATTATTTGCAGGAAATGCAAAAACAATTCGCAATAACAATTCCAGTCGTTTCGGTAAATTCATGCAAGTTTGTTTTGATTCGCGATGGATGATAGCCGGTTGTATCGTGCAGGATTATTTATTAGAACAGTCCAGATTAACGTTTCAAGGTCCCGGTGAAAGGAATTATCACGTTTTCTATCATTTAATTGAAGGTGCAAAGGTATTAATTAGAATTAAGATTGTTATCGTTTTGCTTGAATTTATATTTTTTTATTCAGCATAATAAGGAGTTCGCTGCTCACTTGCATTTAAAACCCGTTGAATTTTATAATTATTTAAATCAATCGCAAAGTACAAAATTAGAAGATGATGCCAAAAATTTAGATGACTTAAGATTGGCGTTTAATGTTTTACAAGTACCTCAAAATATGTGTAATGGAATATTTCAAACGTTATCCGCTATTTTATGGCTGGGAAATTTAACTTTTAAAGTGAGTATTTTCATTTTTTTTACAACTATATCTAGTTTAATATTAATTTATTACATATTTTGTTTCTAAAGACTTGTACTTGTAAATTGTAAGGTGAATAAGTTTTACCAACACAAGGAACAGGATTGAAAAAAAAGTTTCAAGTAGCTTGTAACGATTTAAGAAAGCACAAAAGACATTTTTGCAGATCAAATCAGCGTTAATCAAATTCCCAATATATATTTTTTTTATTTAATCCAAAGTGAAGTTATAAATTTATATATTTAAGGATATCGACGGAGAAAAATGTGAGCTAACAGATGAAGACGATAATATTTTGGATACAGTATCAAATTTAATAGGTTTAGAAAAAGAAAATTTAAAACAAGTAGTGTTGGTTAGACAAATCAACGTGCGGGGTAACATCACAGAAATTCCGTTAAAATTACAGGAGGTAATTGATATTAATGGTATAATTGCTGACAACTGAAATAAATATATCAATTTTATAGGCTGGTGAGAACCGACATGCAATGGCTAAAGCTTTATATTCACGAACATTTGCTTGGCTTATAAACCATATAAATACATGTACCAATCCCGGACAAGATGCAACGAGATTTTTAGGTGTACTCGATATATTTGGCTTCGAAAATTTTGCAGTCAATTCATTTGAACAACTCTGCATCAATTATACCAACGAAAAATTACATAAGTTTTTTAATCATTACGTTTTTGCTTTGGAACAAGAAATCGTAAGTATTTTTTATTATATATATATATATATATATATATTATATCTTGTCGTCTTTTGAATTGGAAATTTCTAACATTAATTCTAAAAATGATCAATAATAAATTCCACAAAAATAATGATAAATATGCTTTATTATACAAATTTATCTTTATAATTTTCTGATTCTTTTATTATTTTAGTTGATTTAGAATATTGTTATTAATAAATAAATGGTTTGTAATTTCCGCAATTTTATAATGAATGTTAAAAAATGTATCTAAACTTTTTATGTGCTGATTGAACCCAGAACCTCCAACTAGTCTAGTGCTCTACCAATGTATTATTCTATGTCTTTAAAAATTTCAAATAAAATAATCTATTTGCATAATTTATTATATATTATTATTTCATGACATGATAAATTTGTGATTTTCTAAAGAATATTATGTTACCATTTTAGTACAAATCAGAAGAAATTGAGTTCAATCATATTTCATTTACGGACAATACACTCTGTTTAGAATTATTGGAAAAGCCTCCTCGGTGTATTTTACGGTTACTGTCGGAACAATGTCATATGCCGAGGGGTTGTGATGCTTCTTACATATCGAATTTACATGCAGAGTTTGAGAATCACGAGAGATATTTTAAAGGTAGTATTTTTAGATTTAAATTAGTTTGTTAAAAATGTATTCCAATTGATTTTAGGTGATGACAAGCGTAAATGGGAAGTTGAATTCGGCGTCAAACATTATGCAGGTGGTGTTTTGTATAATGTGAAAGGATTCGTTGATAAAAATCGCGATGTGCAACAGGATGTTTTCTTTGATATGTTGTCTAGAAGCAGTTGCGAATTTGTGCAGGAATTGTCAAGTTACCAAGATCTTAACGCATGTGCCGCTGGAAAGGGAGTTGGTACGTAAAATTTTGTTAAATAATTATTAAATTTTAACTTAACCAATTGAACATACGTAAAGTGAATTATTTTTCTCATCTGATGATTCTTCATCTTTATTTTCAATCTATCAAAATTAACGAATGATTAACAAAATTTTAAAATTCAATTTAAATATAAGTTACTCTAACCTATTTTTTTAAATGTAATCAAAGTTTATAAAAAAACTTTTCTTTTTCTTTTTTTAATTGTCAAAAATTCGACCACAATTGTTCTTATGATCATAAATATTCAAACAATGTACTATGGTGAGTGCTGCAAATATTTTTAATTTATTTTATTTTATTATGCGCTGAGGAAGCAGATAATGTGGCCCGAAACGTTTGTAAAATAAATGTTATTTTAAAGCAGCCCTGTTCTTTGCAATGTTCGGGGTCACATTATAGTACTACTCTGCAGAGCTGCGGTACTGATTACCGAAAGTACTTAACTTTAAGTACTTCAAAAACGAGTATTCGTACTTAAACTTTTAAGTATTAGTTCTAATACTTAAATATTTAAATTTTGTTTAAGTACTTCTGTAACTTATAATTTTAAAAATACAAAGTGCGTACGTACTTTAAAAGTAGTTAAGTATTTTAAAGTATTTAATTACTTTAAAAGTATTTAAGTACCTATTTTACTTATTTTTTAGAATTATTTTCCGAAAAGTTATTTCTTAAAACATTCAAATACGTGCAAACAAATTAAAACATGCTAAGAAATTAAAATAAAAGAAAAATTACAAATTACAAATATTTGCAAAGTTTTAAACAAAATTTCGAAATTAAGTTCGAAAAATAACCAAAGCTAGCGTAATGTTTTTTTTCAAATGTATAAACAAGTTATAGAAATAAAAAAAGGTTTTTTAAACTTTCTTTTCAATGTAAAAGATATTTTTGTTTTCTTTTTTCAAAAAATTTTTCTCATATTAATCAAAATACCTAAAAAAGAATATTCGTGCTATTCAATATTGTTTTCTGGCAACTTGCTGTTTTTAAAATATTCAAAAAGGTGAAAAACTTATTTTTAAAATTAAAAAAAAAACATGATAGCGACTTTGAAAAACGAAAAGAGAAGTTTTTTTATTTTGAAATTCAAAAAAGATCAACAAAACCACCAAAAAAGTTTTGATACACATATTAAATAGGTACATTTTGTGTTTTTTATTAATATTTGTAAATTTCCAGCATTTTGAAACATTGTTTTGCTGTTTTGAAATTTTTATGTGAAACTTCTGGGGCGATTTTTTCTTCAACGTCAAATTTAGTATCACGCGAATCTATTTTAATTTCACTCATTGATTTTTCATCATTTGTCTTTTTTGCGTCAAATGCATTAAAAATTAAACTTTAGAAAGAGAAATTAGATGTAAATCGATGAGTGGAATTGAGATGGAGCAACATCAACATAAACAAATCGAATTTGACGAATTAATTAATAATATTTGTCAGTGACAGAAACGTAACTCCATATCAATGCACGTTGCGTGGTCCATCCAAGCACACTTACATTTTCCTATTTTTTGACATTTCAAATTATTTTAATAAAATTTTTGAAACATTTTTTTGTCAGCTTTTGATATTTTAGGTTGCGATATTTTTTGCCAAATTTTAAGCATTAAAAAAAATTCGTTTCTTGATATTTTGCAAAAAAATTGTGCAAAGTTTTATGACTTTAAATATTTTAATTTTTGACATTTGATATTTCTCAACGTTTTATTGTTGTCATTTTGTAACTATTGTTGTATTTTATCATTAATCAGCATTTTAATATTTTTTGAAAGTTTCTGGTCACATTCCAAAAGTTTCTTGTCATTTGACGACATTTTTGCGGTATTAATACTCAACATTTCTTCACATCTTGGGCTATTTACACTATTTTTGATACATAATGTTTGTCAGATACAAACATTTTGTATTGACATTGACTTATCCAAATTAACAAAAAAATACAGGCAAATGTTTTTCAACATTTTTCATTATTTTCAAAAATTGTTTTGAAACAAGGTTTTTTTTAATTATTAACTCTGTGCTATTTTATGACATTCGATTGAATATATTTGCATTATTTGCAACATTTATTGAGATACTTTATGTTTTGACAACTGTGAGCATCGCAACATGTTATATAATTTTGAATATATTGCCAGACATTATTTTATTTTTATTTTGCTAGTATGTATAAACAATTTATATTTGGCAACATTTCTAAAATTTAACACAAATTATTCTTGCACATTAATAAAAATTGCGAGTTATTTAATTTAATAAATTTTAAAAATAATATAAATTTTATAGCAAATGGAGCTTCGACAGTCTCGCGAGGAACGAGCAAAGGAAAACTAACAGTATCTGATACATTCAGACACCAATTACAGGCACTAGTAGATGTTTTACAATCAACCACGCCGTGGTACGTCCGCTGCATTAAGCCTAACGCCAATAAGGATCCTAATAATTACGACAATACTCTAGTCTTAGATCAATTAAAATATTTAGGCATGTTAGACATAATACGAATACGAAAAGAAGGATACCCAATTCACATGGATTTCAATGATTTCATCGCTAGATATCACTGCCTATCAAAAAACCGTCTACCAGTTGACGCTCGTAATGCATGCAAGACTTTAATCGAAAGTCACAATATACCAAAAACTGAATGGCAAATCGGCAAAACCAAAGTTTTCATGCGATCGCATGTCCACGAACCTTTAGAAGAAACCAGAAATAAAATGCAAGCATCTAAAGCCATACTGATTCAGAAAACATTTAAAATGTTTATCGCCAAAAAAGATTATCTACAAAAACGCAAAGCGGTTTTGAAAATACAGCATGCTTATAAAGGATGGAAAAGTAGAATATTATTCTTGAAAAAACGTAGGGCTGCCATTGTTATTCAAAGCCATTTGCGTGGAGTATTCGCAAGGGAAGTTGCCGCTGCTTTGAGGGAAATGAGAAGAGTTGAAGAGGAAATGAGGAAGCGAGAAATTATGGAGGAAGAAAAACGTGCAAGAGAAGCCGAGTTGGAAGCCGAAGAAAAGAAGTTGGAGCTTGAGAAGAGTGAAAAGTATGTTTCTGCTTATGCGATGTTAAAATATTTTAAATTCTTTTTGTTATTAGGGCCGCGGAAAAGGAGATTGCTGCCTTATCCCATATGGCCGAACAAATGAAACCTCGACTAACAGAAGCTGCCACCGAAGCTGTCGATTTAGACAATTTATTTGCATTCTTATCAGATGTTCAACCTACCCAAAATATTAAAAGCAATCAGATCATTGATGAAATTGGAGAAAAAATGGATGAGCTAGTTGAAGATCTTGATGTTGAATTGGAAACTGTTATACAGCAAGAATTGGAAGGGTTGGCACAAGAACAATTGCAACAGCCCACTCCTGCAAAAATGGCATTACCGTCATTACCTGAACCAACAGGGCCTCCACCACCTCCGCCTCCAGTTGTTGATGAAGCTCCAGTCATACCACCTCCAGTTATTATCCCAGAGGATGTAGTCACCGATAACACAACTAATGAACCAATTTATGAAGCAGTTTTGCCTAGGGATGAGCCAGTTTGTGTTTCACCACCACCTCTTCCAGCCCCTCCCAGAATACCATCAGAATCTCCACATAATAGTCCACCAGTTTCAAGAAGCAATAGTGCTGGCGTAAGTTTATAAATATATTTTTTGCATAAAGCTTGTACTAATTTTTCCATAAATTTAGCCCCAACAATGGCGCTATGCTCAAGATCAAGAATTGGTAAATGCTGAAAGAGAGCAACGTCGTAAATTCCGAGTTGAGAAGAAGCTACAGGAATTGAATGAGGAGCAAGAAAAGGAAACGCAACTTGAAGAGGTCCATCATGATATGCTTGAATTTGCTGAAAACTTTTACAATTCACATGAACGCAGTCCTGAAGGGACGATAATGGCCACTTTAACGAGAAAACGGCCCAGCTCTGAAATGGTACCTAAATATGAGATGTTAACTTTCTACAAAGGAAGCAGCATACCGAATTCTCATATACATATGTATGATCCAGACAATGTGAATATAGCTTGCACTGTTTTTAGAGATATTTCTAAATACATTAGAGGTGAATTGAACAATGAAAGAGAACTAGCTGTAATTCAAGGTGTAATAGGGCATGCCCTTGAAAGGGAAGAGCTGCGCGATGAAATTTTGGTGCAATGTGTGCGTCAAGCTACCAACAACCCACAATCGGAATCGACCGAAAGAGTCTGGTTACTTTTATGTTTATGCGTGGTGTCTTTTCAACCTTCCAAAAATCTCTATAAATATTTTGTATCATTTCTAAGGAAAAATTTATCTCAGGGAGGCCGAATTTCTCAGTACGTCCAATGGTGTTTGGATAATTGCAATAATAATAAAGTTAAAGTCAGGGAGCATCCGCCATCTTCAGTTGAAGTTGCTGTAAGTTATTTTAATATATTTTAAAAATTAATTGTTCAATTTTTATTTTTCTTGTTACAGGCTATGAAGAGATTGGGTACTATAGTGTGCAGATTTTTCTTTCTCGATGGACGGACGAAAGCAATTGATGTTCATCCTACAGATACGGCAGGTGATGCAGCTAGGAAATTGGCGGAACGTTTAGGTTTACGTACATTGGAAGGTTGGGCTATTTATCAAAGTCGTGCAGATGGCGAAGAACATGTTAGAGCTCATAATTACTTATACGATGTGATTGCTGCTTGGGAAACGTAAGTAACAATTAAGATATAATTATTAAATAATTACTTTGCTATTGCTCCATTTTCAAAATAAATGTTTCAAAAATTCACATTGGATGGGGATTGAACCAACAACTTTTGGATTATATGTTAAATACTCAACCAATATTATTTAGAATATTCCTAAGTAACAATATTTAATATATTAAAAATATTGAAAATAGTTTTAATAAAAAAAGTGGTTGTAAAGTATATTAGGTCGCCCATGAGAATTTTCCTATTGCTATCATTATGTGTAACAACGCTAGAAGTTTACTTATGTTATGTGGTTTTAAGTTAAACCAAAAATCTCTCCGTGTGAAAATACCACAAAAAGTTGTTATCTCTTTTTTGCAAAAATGAATAGGTGCGGATTCTAATTGAAAGTAATCTCTTGGTCCAAGATTTTTGACAAAATTTTGCTGCCAACAATCAAAGTATACGTTGCCAAAATTCGCAAACCAATCATCAGATCAAATATTTTAGAGCCAAAACATAATTTACATTGGTTACGATATATTATATGGGCATATATTTTGTGGTCCACAAACTGTGTATTACAGAGGCAGAGCTCTTCTTTATTGCCACGTTCTATAAATGTTTGTTGCTGTAAATCATTTTTTTAAAAGAGATCTTTCTGCGGTAATAGTCAAATGTTAATGTCTGGGCTCATAACAGTCTTGGAGTATTTAAGAACCCATTTTCATAAGTTGTTTTTTGCATATGCAAACATCCCTGGATATGATTTATGCCGATTGTGTTACTCTGGTACCTTTTTGGTTGGTGGTGGTTGAATTATTAATAGGTATTTATAATTATTGAGACCAACTATCTCGTTTCTTTTTATGTAAAAAATCCTACTGCCTACATAAAAATTAATGTATAAACTAACGTTTGGGATATAACATGCTGTCACCTTGAACAGTAATACGAAATGTTACACACTATTGTTTGGTAGTATACATGACTTAACTATTGCCCGTTTAGCCACATTTGCCTCACATCTCACACTAACCACCCAGTTTATATTTTCTTTCTTGGATGAAGTTCAATTACTCTAACCAGTTTCCACTGCGTCGGTGGTAAATTATCTTCTTTTACCAAAATATATACATTTGAACAAAGTGTCCAAAAATTTTGATAAAGTCTTTGCAAGTATTGGTAGCCGTAGCAACCTATTTATATGTAGTTCTTGAATGTTTGTTTTTGTCATTCTTGTTAGAGGTCGGCCTGGAATGGCCGATTAAAAAATGTGCCGGTGTGAGTGTCTGTATGTCATTGGGTTTTGGACGAGATATTAAATTGTATACAAGAAATTAAAGTGTACAGGTTATTGTTTGGATTTTTTTTCAAACGACAAAATTAAGTCTTAGTCAAAATTTATTTCGACTTGGATATAGTGCTATCGTCAATCACTACCTGCATGTGGAGACAAATTTCATTGAAAGTTTTTATTGATTGTTTTTTATTTTACTCATCTATTTTTTTTTTTTTCAATAGAAACCAGAACAAATTAAACACTCCGACTGGCTTGGCCACATTGGGACGACGAAGCGGCGGAACAACGGTCAACGGCGGCGAAAATAGATTCATATTCAAGAGAAGATTATTCAGATCCAGTCGTGAATTAAGTCAAGACCCAGTTGAAGTCAATCTACTGTATGCTCAAGCAGTACACAGCGTTGTTAAAAGTGATGATTTTCCTGTAACCGAGAAAGTTGCACTGCAATTGGCAGGATTACAAGCTCAAGTAGCTTTAGGCGATCCTAAAGATAATAATAAATTAGAATATTATACAGATATAGATACATACTTACCATATAGAATAAGCCGAACTAGAGGCGATGATGTGTGGGTACCAATCATTGCACATGCTCATAGACAATATGGAGCTGGCAGATCGGAATTAACGGCAAAAGCTTTGTATTTATCCTGCGTTATGCAATATCCTTTATATGGAACCACCATGTATTCCGTTACTTATAGAGGCTATTGGTCCTATGGAAATTCATTAGTGCTTGGTATTAATAATAATGGAATTATGTTGATTAAACCTGATGATAAATTTGTGCTTAATGATTATCCATACCACGAAGTAGAAAGCATTATGTTGGATCCTAGTGATAGTTTCATCACCATCACATTACAAAGACATATGAATGACAACAATCATAAATGTTTTGTTTTTGAAACCGCGCAAAAGAATGAGATAGGATCTCTGATTGCTAGTTATTGTCCTACTTTAGCTGGATGGATCACTGAAAATGAAGCCGCGCCCAAGAAAACAAAAGCAATGACCAACGAAGACCGCATTCGTCTATATCACAATTTAGTTAATTGTCGAAGGGCTATGGTTGATAATGACATTCTTCGTAAACCAACGGATGCCTCAGGCAGTTTTTTACGGAATACCTTGCGCAGATTGAGTAAACATAAATTGGATAAATTGAGGCAGGAACATGGTGACAGTGGCGAGACTTATAAAGGTTTCCATTATTCCTTTTGGGCGTTTAGTAGACAACCATTGCCGCAAAGTATTAGTCGAATACCAGAAGCTGAAGAGCAAGTGATGATACAGGTTTTCCAAATCATTTTGACGTATGCAGGATTAGGACAAAATGGCAAGTACAAGTTTATTTTTATATTAAAAAAATTTTAAATTGCAAATTTAGAAATAAAAAATAGTCATTCAAAGTCTATTGTTATTAAGGTATTAAGGGTGTTAATAATATGTTAATAACTCAAAGGCCTTTGAGCCAAGAGTTGTATGTCTTCAATGTTTTATGTTCTACCAAAATATAATAATATTTATTGTATTATAATAGGTGAAGCAATCCGAAGAGCCGAAGATGAGCACGTTACCTTACTACAATCAATTTTAGAGCGATGTATGCGCAAAGAATCTCTGCTATGTGAATTATATTTAGAATTAATTAAACAAACGACTGATCATCCAGATCCGAATTCTCGAGTGAATTTACGACATTGGGCGTTATTATCATTGGCTTGCTCCGTAGTGCTTCCACCCCATAAAGCAGTCAGACGATATTTAATAGCCCACTTAAAACGATGCAGTTCGGATTACGTTACCGAAGAAGGAAAATTTGCCAGATTTGCCGAAAAATGTCTTTCGAAAACGCAAGGCACCAGAAGAAGACAATGGCCGCCGTCACGCGAAGAAATACTTTGCACCATTAATAGACGGCCTGTATATGCAAGATTCCATTTCATGGATGGACAATACCATTCAGTTGAATTTCATCCATCGGCAACGGCCAGAGATGTTTTGGAAACCGTTAGAGATAAAATTGGATTGAGTTCTGATGCCAAAGGTTACGCCATATATGAAGTTTTAGGCAATTCTGAAAGAAGCCTAGCTGCCGAAGAGAAGGTGGCTGATGTTATGGCAAAATGGGAACGTTACAGACAAGCCTCGGCTGCTACAAATAACACCAATACAGCATCGAAACGTGCAAGACCTCAACATCACTTCTTTTTATTCAAGAAACATCTATTTATGGACAACTTTATCAATTTGTGTGATCCAGTCGAGAAAGAATTGTTGTACCATCAAGTATTGCATGATTTGCGAGCTGACCGATTCCCTATCACCGATAAAGAAGCAGTAAGTTTTACATTCAACCCAATTATTATTTAAGCTAATGTTTTTTTAAATCTAGATGATGTTAACTGCATTGCAAGGTCAACTGGAATTGGGAGATTGTACTGAAATGCTGCATGACTATAGAACAATCGCCTGTCACTGTTTACCTGCAAGATTAGTACCTGGTTTGCCCCAAGAAGGTGTTGCAATGCATCATCAATCTTTGAGAGGAATGACTCCTTCAGAAGCCAAGCAAGCTTTCTTGAATTTGATTCAAAGTTGGCCACTACATAAAGCAACTATTTTTGATGTTATGGTAAGTTTTTATTTT
>JARJEC010011972.1:0-23067 GCA_030264575.1 Tachinus sp. AB-2021 | reverse complement strand
CAAAACCCATGTGATCAATGATATTGTAAACTGTCACTGTCATGGCGACTTTTTCAAATAACCTCAACAACATAAACAATACATTATATCAATCATACACAATGCTTTTGTTTAGTTCCCAGCCTTAAAAACCGTTTTTCCTTCATTAATAAACATATTTCTATCAGCAATATAATTTATTTTATCCATAATTCGAACTGACAGATTACTTGTCATTGGCTGCCATTGATCATGTGGGTTTGTTTTCCCCATTTGAACATCGCAAAAGCGCCATCTACAGGATTTTGCTATGTTACTATACAACTGGTTAAGATAAGAAAATTATGAATTTTAAATTCTAGTACAATAAAATAAATTGTTTAGTTTGCCTTTTTGCTGTTTCCGCGGAAGAAGGTTGTTTTGTTTTTTATCTCCAGGAAAGTAAATAATTAATCAATAGAATAATAAAATTTGCTATTTCAATTAAGTGTTAAAATATGTAATCAAATCACAAGTAATTAAATGTTTTTTTGTTCGTATGGTTGGAGCAAGCTTGACTCACAACTTCCAGACCATGATTAAATGATTCATTTTGCTCACATGTACTAAAATAACTTTATTTTCTCACTTGTACTAAATTTGAACAAATTATAACGAAAAAAATAAACAAAAAAGAGAGAAAAATAAATAAAAAACACAGTTGAGTGTCATTGTACCCAGAAAGGATGTGCAAACACTGTGGCTCTGAAACTCACCGCAATCCAGATGCGAATGCATACAATAGCGTCGCACGCTCACACTTTATTGATACGATGCTGCACTACAGTCACATAAATATGTCTTACGCCTTATGCTGACGTAATAGCGTGGCGGTGAATTTCCCATTGAACCCTGGGCTCAGAGAGAATAGATGTTTACACATCAAAAAAAAGAATAGACAAAAAACCAATTAAAAGTTACTTTTTACGTTATACGTTTTTGAATTTTCATTAATTTGGGATTATTGCGAAGTAATAAAAAACTAATTGGTTTAATAAATACTTGTATTAAATAACTGAGAACCTGCTTCAAAGCACAAATTCAAAAAGATATAGCAATTAGATTTATTTAGATTAGATTTTAATATGTTTTGTAAAACGTTCACCAGAATTATTTATATTGTTTTCAAATTGATATTCTTAATATGTTCTTTGGTTTTTATATACCTACTTAAGTAAAAACATGTCTAAATAAACAAAAAATGTGTTCAACTATTTTTTTCAAAATTACTATGCTTAATACATACATATGTATGATCAGTTGAAAAGAAATAATGTTTTTATTTAATTTACCTTGAGAACGTTGTCCGTTTACTCATAATTTCACGAATCGGTGGACTTTCAAAATCAGGATTATTCAACCTTCTATCCAATAATCGTTGTGTATCATGGGCACTGGTGCAAGGTTCGTAGCATAAGCTCCTCATGAGATTCTCCCCTCGTTGTTTGAGTAATTTAATTCGATAGTCAAATATGAGTAAGTTATTATCAATTTCTCCCCATGTCAGTAATATTTTATTGTCAATAAATGTTGCAAACATCTGAGATTCCAAAAACCTCCATAAAAATAATCTATGTTGTTCAGGCTGATCTGAAAGGAATGATGCTTTGTCAAAATTCTGCATTGATTCCCTGTTTAGAAACCAATCTTCTTTATCCTGATTAGGCACAATGACAAAATTTTCATATGATTGAAATATGTGAACAAATCGGTTCAAAAATATTTCACGGATGGAATTATTAAATCGAAGATCTTCAAGGTAAGAGTCGGTAGGTTGTGTAGCTTCATTTTGATCTAACGCTACTCCAGTTCTTCTGACTATATCGGCAATACGTTGTAGAGCTTCTGATCGAGCTGATCCAGGTGGAGATGGTGGTCGGTCACAATCAAGTGTGTCATGAATTGAGAGTTTTCGTCTGTTTTGTGGCCGATTTGGTAATGTGCATGACCTTGACATTATTTCCTAAAATAAAATATTTTTATGTTAGCTAGCAAATAATTTATAACTCGTTAATGATGAAAATAACAAACTAAGTTGTTGTACAGGGTGATTTTTTAGCTCACTGACATGTTAGCTAAATTTTTGGAAAATCAGCTCACTGACAAATTTTGACTTAATCAAAGCTTATGTAATTAAAAAAAAAAGTTCATATAAACATATGTCCAAATCAATTAGTTGTGGAGTTAGAAGACTTCAACGTGTTTATTGATAATCATTAGCACACAACAAATAGCAAAATGCTTAAATAGAAGTCAACATATCATATGGTGCATATTAAATATCAAAGTTCTTCATCCTTACCACCTGCAGAGTGTTAAATCGTTGCAGCCCACAGATGCTCTTCAGCAACTTGTATTTTGTCATTGATTAGTAGATCAATATTAACACAATAATGACTTTATTTTAAATATTTTATGGTCGGATGAATCGTTTTTTACAAGAAATAACAAATAATTTTCATAATAAGCATATTTTTGCTTTGCCAAATCCACATGCGATAAGAACATAGAATTTTCAAAACCCAATCAGTATTAATATTTGAAGCAATAGTTTACTCAACTTAAATGAACTGAACCCTCGTTTGAATGCAAACAGCTACACACAATTATTGAAACTACATTACCAATTTTAATCTCACTTTCTATCCACTTGTGGTTCGAAAGTCAGCTTATTATAAACGGTCAGTTCCATCAAAACTCCGTTTTCACAAACCATCGGCTTACTTAGAGGCAATGATATAAAATATAAGCAAACAAACAAACTTGAAGATGTACCGCTTCAGATTCAAAATATGTGGTACTAGCATAATGGTGATCCGTCACATCGGGGAATAATGGTAACAGAGTGGTTAAATCGCTATTTTAGAAATAAATGGATTCGCATTTATTGTAACTACTCTAATTAGAAATTTAAAAGAACCAGTAAATATTTTGGATTATATCAGCTTGCAGAAATGCATGGGATTATGAAATTTAAATAAATAAACTAAATTAACAGGTCAGGCCTGCTTTTACAAATCTTGGATAAAGCACGTATAGCGTTATTCTACAGATTTTAAAAAATTGATTTTACAATAGATGGATACGCGTAGATTAGAATAAATGCTGGGATAATAAATACCATCGTGCACAGGCCAGATAAATCATATATAACTCTACTATTGCCTTATTGGTTCATCCAAAATATCAAAAAATAATTGTCAAAAATGAAAACAAACTGTCATATAGGTTATCTATGCAAATTGTACTTTAAAAAAAGCACTACAGATAGAAATTGAGCTTCAGGCAACAATCTTGTAGAAGGTAATCGATCAAAAAATTAACAAACACTGTCCACACATTCATAAACATTAATAATTTAGACGTTAGTAAAACCTGGCCTCAGTCAGTTTATTTACAGCATTTTCAAATTGTGTGTACTGAACTTAAGGTTTATGCTTATAAAAAAGAGTGCTACTTTCCAATACAGAAAAGCAAAATATTAATGACAGAACCGAGTATGTAGAAAAAAGTATAGATGCACTCGTGTTTATGATTGATGTATAATCCACAGGTAGGGGTATCAATAAAAGATTAAAAAATATTTGCTAAATTGAAATAACTATCAACCATTATTAGATTCACCGTATTTATTATTAGATCAACCTATTTCATTTAGATGCAGTAGACATCCTTCAATTTATTTAGATAAGATTTGACAGCACACAGGACAAGTAAAATACTTTATTAAACCATTAAATTTTATTTTTATTATCTTATACGTTTTGGAGCGTCCCACCCCGTCCTCAGTACTTCAATAAAATAAATAATTTTAGTAAAAAATATATAACATAATTTCTTGATATATTCATATCAATGCCATCATGGTGACATAATAGGGACATTTTTGCAACTTACTATGGTGGTTACAGTAGTTACAGTTAATACTGTGTTTTCATGAGTAGTTGTTATTGGGGGAAGTGTCATGACATCACTGATATACGTCATCAATGCTTACTACATGTTACTTTGCTTGCAAGGTAGGTTATGCGTGGTTAGTGTATATAACAAGTGGGTGATCTAACTACAAATGTGTTCGCTTATGATTATAAAAAAAAACAATTAAATTGGAATAAATTCACCTGATGTTACACGGACATCTCAGCAACACATATACAATAAAAAATAAAATTAAATGGTTTAACCAAACCACATCTAAATCCATTTAATGTTTTTAAACTAATAAAACCTTACTTGACTAGTTCGACTACTTTCAGCATTAGGTACATGAATTCCATATTTATCTAATGCAGAATAAATTTCCGCTGTGAAAGCCTCAAGATGTGGAAAAGCTGCCATTTCCTCAGGTAATTGTACTTTACATTTATCAACATCAACGTAACAGAGACTAGCTTCACTTGCCACCTTAATATTATCAGAAGAGGCATGAAGACCTAAAAAAAGAAACAATCATAATTTGCAATAATAGAATACTGTTGGCCCAACAAAGTTAGCAGAGAGGCACTAGAAAAGTACGCAAACTTGAATATGCACGTACGCAGTACTTCGTAAACAAACACTGTGATCTAATAAATATCTTTTGACAGTTTGTGTACAAATCTATCTATCTCATCATTCTGTTTTTGCGTGCTGTTCTCCACTTCTTCATACGCTAACTTACAATGGGCAACTTATAGAACATAATACATACCCATTACAAAAGGAACTGGTGCATCTAAGAAATGATGCAGACTAGCAGGTAGTATTGGCACATAAACGTGTGGCCATGTAAAAGGAAACA
Source organism: Tachinus sp. AB-2021 (assembly GCA_030264575.1). NCBI lineage: Eukaryota > Metazoa > Arthropoda > Insecta > Coleoptera > Staphylinidae > Tachinus > Tachinus sp. AB-2021. Next base: position 18,269 of record JARJEC010011972.1, on the reverse strand, counting down.
GCAGTGATGTAATCCCTTCGGCCACAACCATCAATCTTTGGCAATCTGAAAAGAATTTTAACCTTGAAGAATTATATAAAATATATTCTTATTGTATTAAATTTTTTTTAAAATTCACAACTAAATATTAAAACAATTTTTCACAAAAAAAAAACTAAGTTTTGCAATTTTACCGACAATATAATGATACATTTTTCACAAGTTAGTGCAGCCAACAATCTTTATCCCATAGTTTCTGCAATAATGTTACGTATCATGATAGTGATGTAGCAATGGATACATGTTTTCAAAAAGTAGAATTAAATAATGTTTTTATTACCTGTACTTCGTAGTAATACTTGATTTTCTAGCAACAGGCATGTAAACAGCTGTACAACAATATCAACTCCCAACCATAAAAACATGAGTCGTAGTGAGAAATCTAAATGAGGCAATTCTGATGGAGGCGCAGGACACTGTATGACAGTATTAGCCAAAGGCAGTTGAGGATCATTGGGTGGCAAATGTACGAGCAAACTCTTCCCAGGAGCTGGCAATTGCACTTCATATAACAAATTAAAAACAAAACTTTCCAAACTCAATCCATCCATACTCGATTGCCTTCGTGGCACACATCTATACAAGTTTTCCAAAAATATCTTTGAAGCATGAACGTGAGGTGTCTGACATATAATACCAATACTTTTCGAAACAAACAACTTATCCTTGGAAATATCATAATACGTTAGTGATGCTCCTGTAGGATTCGGAGTACTGATTTTAAAATGTCTGGGCAATGATCTGCTTTGGGGTCCTTGATTCTGTGCTTGCTGCACTTGTCGTACCTTTGCACCACTTGATAATTCAGTTACGTACATTGCTTGTAAAGTTTGCATAGCGCTGCAAATATCACGATTGCGCACTTCCTCATAAAATACCAAACTGAAACCATAACATCGCTTTCCATCTTCTCTTGTTATGACAAACGAATGAAATGTTGGTGCTTGAGTGACAGAATGTTTTTGTGTGCGAAAACGTAAACCATTTGGTAAACAGAGCTAAAAAAATTATATTAGAATAAACTTATTTCAGTTATGTAATTAAATTACCATTGAAACAGCGGATGCATCAAATGGATTTGTCGGTACATTTTCAGGATAATGTGCTAAAGCTTTTGTTTTATAAGGTCTTTCTAATGGAGAACAATGCAAATTATCACCTGCAAAGAAATACATTTCAGTGTAACTGTTATTTGGTCAAGACATATGTAAATATGGTGAAAGCAATAAGTATATTTCATTACTAAATTAAATAGATACCTGATAATCGATCTGGTTCCAGTCCCGAATTTAAATCCAAACCACAAATAACAAAATAATCAGCAAATTTACTCATTATTTTGTGCTTTCAATTAACCTCCAAAACTGAATCAAAATCTGTTCCAACGTATCATGTCATTGAGACAACGCAACTATCACATTAATTGGCATATCATGTTGATTATTTTGTACTGAATTTATGAAAATCTGTTGAACATTTCACGCTCTAGTTTATATGAGTTTCTTTCGCTTTGTCAGCCATTTTGTGTGTGTTTTTGTTTTCACCTTTGACACTCAGCTGTCAGATTGTTATGCGCATATATTGGACCTACTCAGCATTAGAACTAATGATAATAATGTTTTATCTGTTTTGAAAAAATGTTTGTTTATTATCTACTTAGATAATATAATCAAACACACATTAACATTAACATTAAATATTAAACATGCATAATATTATTTATTAACAATAATTATATATATTATATATATTATATATATATATATATATATATATATATAATTCACGTCAGTTACTGACGTAAAATAGACGTGCTAATATTTTTTATATATTAATTATAAACACTTCATTAGATAACTTTTTAATTTTTTTATTAATATGACTTATTTTACTACTGAAGCATCAATCATTGAGATATATATATATATATATATATATATATATATATATATATCACAGGGACTTAATATAAACTATTTATCATTAACATCGGTTAACTTACATTTTTGGCTAATTACTGCTAACAATAGCAATATTACTAGAAAGCTAACTGCGATTATTAGACGTCATTTATGGGTTGTATGATGTTATATTCAAAAATATCACCAAAAAACGTGAACATGATATAACTTTGTTGTCTGGGAAGTAGGACGCCTGGCAACCATAAGGTATGTACAGGCGGGTGATTTATACTATGAAAAAATGTCTCTTAGGTTCTGAGACAAAAAATAAAAAAATGTCTCTTGCATTCCAAATAAAAAAAAAAGAAATTTGCTCGCACCGCCCTTGCATTGGAGATATTAAGATTTAAACTTTTGTAAGATATAATTTCAAGTTTAATAAAAAAATCGGTCACATGAAATCACCTTTACTTTAATTTACAACTCCACCACCGGCCGCAATGCAAGCCTGGTAACGCAAAACCACCGAATTATAAACTGCAGCAAGATTATGCTAATTTTCAATTTAAAGCGAATAATGTAATTGCTCTTCATTGCAAATTTTCACTGTATTTCAGGGGTTACTTAAAACAACTAGTGTTTTAAGTAAACCCAGAAATCGAAATCTAGTGGGTTTAGATCTAGTTAGTTAGCAGCCCAAATGAATCGCACTTACTCATCAGCCATTCTACAACAACCTTTGCAGCATGCGGTGGTACACTATCGTGTTAATACCACATCACGTTGCGTAATGCAAGTATATGCAAGTAATAAATCGTGCAAGTGATTATCCAATAATTCCAAGTGAATATCCAACAATTCTAAGTAGTGAGCAGCATATAAACGATGCGGCAGAATATGTATTGGCAGAAGACGACCGTTGAAAAACCCACAACACGTGTTAATAGAAAATTATTATTGAGAACGATGTCCTTTAAATTCTCTATTGACCATACATGTTTATTGTGACAGTTATTGATTGTAACCGTCTTTGGTAAAAGTAGCTTCGTCGGACAACAAAATGGAAGGAATAAAGTTAATATTATGATGAACTTGTCCGTGCTTTTTGATTGCAAAAATGCTAATTTTTATACTTCATCTTCTGGCTGTAAGAAATGGGCACGTTCAAAATGCTGAGGATGCAACAATTTTTTTCAAAGTCCTCCAAACACCGTTTTGAGAAACTTCCAGACGAGATTTTTCTAAGATATTTGACCCTTCTGGTAATTTTGAATGAGCCTGTAAATTAATTTATTAAAACCTAAAGAATTCTTACATAAATATAGTATAGTATAATCACAAAAATGTGGTTATTATTGCTCAGTTTATTAAAAGGTTCGACAACCTAACATCCATTAAACTGTTTGTTAAAATGTTTAAAATACTCTTGCAGAGAAAATTTAAAAATGATTCAAATTGATGTATTGATTTTATGGGTTTTATAAACTCTTTGTTGAAATTTGAGAAAAATATTGTACATCAAAAATAATAAAACATTTAACTAAACAAATATACAGCTTTTACAAATAAAATTGTCTGCATATCCAATACAATATTTTAATAACACATTAATTAATAATAAATATTTTTTTTCAATTTTTAACAATTTTTGCGGTCTAGACTAAGAAAATTATTCCACGATTGTTGAAGTAAATAATTAGGTGAAATAATAATTTCTATTATTGTTGTCCATCGGTTTTAAGAATTCATTTCAATGTTATTTTTTGAATAACAAACAATAAGAAATAAGAAATACATTTTTGTTTGTAGATATTTTACAAGTAATAATATTTAATAGAAAATGGAAATATTTTTATCGATTGTAATAATAAATATAGAAAAAAATTGTTTTAAAATAATTTCTGTTTATGACCTTTTAAGAACTGTAATAATATTTGTTCTAAAATATATTTTCTGACAAATGAACTGAATTGTAAATTTTTATCTGATAGCAACGGCCTTCATGTAATAACAATAACACAGGCAAATATTGACCAACCGCATTACGTATTTTTGTATAAAGCGATTAATTTATATATTTTCTAAATGTTAAAATATTGCTGCTATTTATAAATAGTACGTAAATATAATTAGTTTGTAAATAAACATTTATGAATATTACAGAGTATTACTATTTAAAGAATTATATAATAGCAACATTCCGTTATATGGAGTATTTAAATAAAAATAAGATGCAATTATTTTTATCTATTCGATCATTTCAGGATTATAAAAATTAACGAATCAATTCTACTGATCGATTTTACATCTTCTCTCTCTCTCTCTCTCTCTTTCGCGTCAAAGTTTAATTTATATTTGACGCGCTTTATCTCAATTCCACTCGTCGATTTTATATATCCCTCCCTCTAACTCTCTTTCTTTTGCGTCAAAGTTTAATTTTTATTTGAAGAGTCAAGAAAAGGAGAGTATGTAAAATCGATGAGAGGAATTTTACGTTAAAACGCCTTCGTAGAAATTTTGCTTAAAAAATTGCATACTTATATATCGACTATCCCATAATAACCATCATTAAAAAGAAAATATGCATAACTTTCTATATAACAACTATATTATGATTATTTAGTCACAAATGGCCAGTTTCTAGCAATTATATCTCAAAACTGTCAATGACAAAGATTTAATTCGACAAATTTTAATATTTTGCAAATTTTGGTAATACATAATAAGCATCGTTTATGTACATTTTACATAAACAAGTAATCTAATTTCAAAATTTAAATTTACATATTTATTTCAAATTAATAATATTTACAACAGATATAATAATTTTGATCATTTCAAAATAATTTAATAACACATATTCTATATTTAATTTATATCCAGTTCTTTTTAACAAAGTCTAAAATAGTTGCAAAAAACTTGGGGTAGTATAACTCCGATAAAGATTCAATAACGTTCATATCGTTTTTATTTAAATCTTTTACTTCTTTAACTTTTTCTTTGTCAGTAAAAATGGGGCTCAACATAAATAATACATGATAACATTGATGATTTATAGCAGAATCGTTAATTAAATCCATAAAAATTTCATAACTAAATTGTTTTGTGTCAATTTTCAAATCTTTTAATACATCGATAAATGTATTAAAATAAAGATCAATCATTGATTCGTAATGAGCAGTTATTATTTCGTTACTTAGGCTGGAATAAATAAAGAAAAGTAAATCGTGGGCTGAGTTTCCATAACAAGTCGTCTGAAAATCAACCATACAATTAGCAGTCGGTTCTCCATTAATTGTTTTGAACATTGTGTTATTGACCCAAAAATCGTTATGAATTATAGTACCAAACGGTTCTATAACTTTTAGTATAGAAAAATTCTTAAGGGCCTTTTCACTTCTCTTAATAAATGCTTGAACTCGTTCCTTATATTTAGAACATTCTTCGTTTTTCATTAAATTTTCAATTATAGTTTTTTCAATATCTTTTATCATATCTTTACTTAAAGTATGTTCACTTCTATGTGATACCAAATAAGGTACAATTTTTTCTTTAAAAGTATGAGGTTTTGCTATTTTTAAAGCAATCGGTACGGCGTGGAATTTAGCCAAAATTTTAATGACATATTTTGCGGTATTTAAATCAAATCCTTTTAAACGATCTTCAATTATGTATCCTTTAAATTTTAAATTTTCCAATAACAAACATGCATCATCATCAATATCATTACTGTTTGTTAAATTAAATCTGGATCCGTAATACTTTGGGAAAAAGTTATATGTAACCTCACAATCACGTTCTCTTTGAAATTCCTGAAGTGTTGGTATAATGGTGCTATAAAATCCGGCTTCTTTCTTAAATGTCACTGGTGTGTTGAAGAATTCTTTTATGAATTGTGACGGCGGAGACAATTTAGCTACCAGATGTAATTCTTCTTCTACTCTCGTCTTATTACACTTCACTTTAACATCTACAGCTAAAATAAGGCTGCCATAATTTTCACCCGGTCCCACTAAATTTTTTGAATTATATGATATTACCGATTTATTATAACCTAGTTCTGGTTCTAATAGTGTTTCCAAATCTTTAATTTTAATCATTGCAAATGGTTTAATGGACAGTTAATTAGATAATCTCCACTAAATATAAAATATTTTCGCAAATTGTATGCATGCACACAGAGATAAATTTATATGCGGACTGTAACTGTTTACTCATTAGCAATAAAATATTTCAGAATAACAAAAGGAGACAGTTTAATGTAATTTGCAAATACTATAACAAATATTATAAGGCTTTTATTAAATATATTAAATATTTATTATTTCGTTATATGACTTAATAAAAATTATAATTTATACATGTAAGAGCATTTTATGCTCAACTTAAAATAAATATTAAACATTTTATTATGTTTTATTTATTTAAGCTCGGCCTATTTCTGTCACCTTTGGACTAATTACAGACGCCAGAGGTTAACCACATCTGGGAAATTCAGGAATTCTAACCTAAAGTATTGGGTTCGTTAACGAGCACGCATCTAGACAGTACATGGAACCTATAGTATTTCTTCCTATTCGAAGAAAGGTGATAATGTGACTTTCTTAACCTGAAAAAGTTTACTCTAAATGTAAATACTGATAAATATTATTAAAACGTATTTTATATATATATATATATATATATATATATATATTGGATGTGAGAAAAAATAATTACTGTGTACTAATGATGTAAATAAAACTCAAGATATGAGAAATGTAAGGTGACGTAAGAATATATATATATATATATATATATATATATATATATATATTCTTACGTCACCTTACATTTCTCATATCTTGAGTTTTATTTACATCATTAGTACACAGTAATTATTTTTTCTCACATCCAATATATATATATATATATATATATATATATATAAAATACGTTTTAATAATATTTATCAGTATTTACATTTAGAGTAAACTTTTTCAGGTTAAGAAAGTCACATTATCACCTTTCTTCGAATAGGAAGAAATACTATAGGTTCCATGTACTGTCTAGATGCGTGCTCGTTAACGAACCCAATACTTTAGGTTAGAATTCCTGAATTTCCCAGATGTGGTTAACCTCTGGCGTCTGTAATTAGTCCAAAGGTGACAGAAATAGGCCGAGCTTAAATAAATAAAACATAATAAAATGTTTAATATTTATTTTAAGTTGAGCATAAAATGCTCTTACATGTATAAATTATAATTTTTATTAAGTCATATAACGAAATAATAAATATTTAATATATTTAATAAAAGCCTTATAATATTTGTTATAGTATTTGCAAATTACATTAAACTGTCTCCTTTTGTTATTCTGAAATATTTTATTGCTAATGAGTAAACAGTTACAGTCCGCATATAAATTTATCTCTGTGTGCATGCATACAATTTGCGAAAATATTTTATATTTAGTGGAGATTATCTAATTAACTGTCCATTAAACCATTTGCAATGATTAAAATTAAAGATTTGGAAACACTATTAGAACCAGAACTAGGTTATAATAAATCGGTAATATCATATAATTCAAAAAATTTAGTGGGACCGGGTGAAAATTATGGCAGCCTTATTTTAGCTGTAGATGTTAAAGTGAAGTGTAATAAGACGAGAGTAGAAGAAGAATTACATCTGGTAGCTAAATTGTCTCCGCCGTCACAATTCATAAAAGAATTCTTCAACACACCAGTGACATTTAAGAAAGAAGCCGGATTTTATAGCACCATTATACCAACACTTCAGGAATTTCAAAGAGAACGTGATTGTGAGGTTACATATAACTTTTTCCCAAAGTATTACGGATCCAGATTTAATTTAACAAACAGTAATGATATTGATGATGATGCATGTTTGTTATTGGAAAATTTAAAATTTAAAGGATACATAATTGAAGATCGTTTAAAAGGATTTGATTTAAATACCGCAAAATATGTCATTAAAATTTTGGCTAAATTCCACGCCGTACCGATTGCTTTAAAAATAGCAAAACCTCATACTTTTAAAGAAAAAATTGTACCTTATTTGGTATCACATAGAAGTGAACATACTTTAAGTAAAGATATGATAAAAGATATTGAAAAAACTATAATTGAAAATTTAATGAAAAACGAAGAATGTTCTAAATATAAGGAACGAGTTCAAGCATTTATTAAGAGAAGTGAAAAGGCCCTTAAGAATTTTTCTATACTAAAAGTTATAGAACCGTTTGGTACTATAATTCATAACGATTTTTGGGTCAATAACACAATGTTCAAAACAATTAATGGAGAACCGACTGCTAATTGTATGGTTGATTTTCAGACGACTTGTTATGGAAACTCAGCCCACGATTTACTTTTCTTTATTTATTCCAGCCTAAGTAACGAAATAATAACTGCTCATTACGAATCAATGATTGATCTTTATTTTAATACATTTATCGATGTATTAAAAGATTTGAAAATTGACACAAAACAATTTAGTTATGAAATTTTTATGGATTTAATTAACGATTCTGCTATAAATCATCAATGTTATCATGTATTATTTATGTTGAGCCCCATTTTTACTGACAAAGAAAAAGTTAAAGAAGTAAAAGATTTAAATAAAAACGATATGAACGTTATTGAATCTTTATCGGAGTTATACTACCCCAAGTTTTTTGCAACTATTTTAGACTTTGTTAAAAAGAACTGGATATAAATTAAATATAGAATATGTGTTATTAAATTATTTTGAAATGATCAAAATTATTATATCTGTTGTAAATATTATTAATTTGAAATAAATATGTAAATTTAAATTTTGAAATTAGATTACTTGTTTATGTAAAATGTACATAAACGATGCTTATTATGTATTACCAAAATTTGCAAAATATTAAAATTTGTCGAATTAAATCTTTGTCATTGACAGTTTTGAGATATAATTGCTAGAAACTGGCCATTTGTGACTAAATAATCATAATATAGTTGTTATATAGAAAGTTATGCATATTTTCTTTTTAATGATGGTTATTATGGGATAGTCGATATATAAGTATGCAATTTTTTAAGCAAAATTTCTACGAAGGCGTTTTAACGTAAAATTCCTCTCATCGATTTTACATACTCTCCTTTTCTTGACTCTTCAAATAAAAATTAAACTTTGACGCAAAAGAAAGAGAGTTAGAGGGAGGGATATATAAAATCGACGAGTGGAATTGAGATAAAGCGCGTCAAATATAAATTAAACTTTGACGCGAAAGAGAGAGAGAGAGAGAGAGAAGATGTAAAATCGATCAGTAGAATTGATTCGTTAATTTTTATAATCCTGAAATGATCGAATAGATAAAAATAATTGCATCTTATTTTTATTTAAATACTCCATATAACGGAATGTTGCTATTATATAATTCTTTAAATAGTAATACTCTGTAATATTCATAAATGTTTATTTACAAACTAATTATATTTACGTACTATTTATAAATAGCAGCAATATTTTAACATTTAGAAAATATATAAATTAATCGCTTTATACAAAAATACGTAATGCGGTTGGTCAATATTTGCCTGTGTTATTGTTATTACATGAAGGCCGTTGCTATCAGATAAAAATTTACAATTCAGTTCATTTGTCAGAAAATATATTTTAGAACAAATATTATTACAGTTCTTAAAAGGTCATAAACAGAAATTATTTTAAAACAATTTTTTTCTATATTTATTATTACAATCGATAAAAATATTTCCATTTTCTATTAAATATTATTACTTGTAAAATATCTACAAACAAAAATGTATTTCTTATTTCTTATTGTTTGTTATTCAAAAAATAACATTGAAATGAATTCTTAAAACCGATGGACAACAATAATAGAAATTATTATTTCACCTAATTATTTACTTCAACAATCGTGGAATAATTTTCTTAGTCTAGACCGCAAAAATTGTTAAAAATTGAAAAAAAATATTTATTATTAATTAATGTGTTATTAAAATATTGTATTGGATATGCAGACAATTTTATTTGTAAAAGCTGTATATTTGTTTAGTTAAATGTTTTATTATTTTTGATGTACAATATTTTTCTCAAATTTCAACAAAGAGTTTATAAAACCCATAAAATCAATACATCAATTTGAATCATTTTTAAATTTTCTCTGCAAGAGTATTTTAAACATTTTAACAAACAGTTTAATGGATGTTAGGTTGTCGAACCTTTTAATAAACTGAGCAATAATAACCACATTTTTGTGATTATACTATACTATATTTATGTAAGAATTCTTTAGGTTTTAATAAATTAATTTACAGGCTCATTCAAAATTACCAGAAGGGTCAAATATCTTAGAAAAATCTCGTCTGGAAGTTTCTCAAAACGGTGTTTGGAGGACTTTGAAAAAAATTGTTGCATCCTCAGCATTTTGAACGTGCCCATTTCTTACAGCCAGAAGATGAAGTATAAAAATTAGCATTTTTGCAATCAAAAAGCACGGACAAGTTCATCATAATATTAACTTTATTCCTTCCATTTTGTTGTCCGACGAAGCTACTTTTACCAAAGACGGTTACAATCAATAACTGTCACAATAAACATGTATGGTCAATAGAGAATTTAAAGGACATCGTTCTCAATAATAATTTTCTATTAACACGTGTTGTGGGTTTTTCAACGGTCGTCTTCTGCCAATACATATTCTGCCGCATCGTTTATATGCTGCTCACTACTTAGAATTGTTGGATATTCACTTGGAATTATTGGATAATCACTTGCACGATTTATTACTTGCATATACTTGCATTACGCAACGTGATGTGGTATTAACACGATAGTGTACCACCGCATGCTGCAAAGGTTGTTGTAGAATGGCTGATGAGTAAGTGCGATTCATTTGGGCTGCTAACTAACTAGATCTAAACCCACTAGATTTCGATTTCTGGGTTTACTTAAAACACTAGTTGTTTTAAGTAACCCCTGAAATACAGTGAAAATTTGCAATGAAGAGCAATTACATTATTCGCTTTAAATTGAAAATTAGCATAATCTTGCTGCAGTTTATAATTCGGTGGTTTTGCGTTACCAGGCTTGCATTGCGGCCGGTGGTGGAGTTGTAAATTAAAGTAAAGGTGATTTCATGTGACCGATTTTTTTATTAAACTTGAAATTATATCTTACAAAAGTTTAAATCTTAATATCTCCAATGCAAGGGCGGTGCGAGCAAATTTCTTTTTTTTTTATTTGGAATGCAAGAGACATTTTTTTATTTTTTGTCTCAGAACCTAAGAGACATTTTTTCATAGTATAAATCACCCGCCTGTACATACCTTATGGTTGCCAGGCGTCCTACTTCCCAGACAACAAAGTTATATCATGTTCACGTTTTTTGGTGATATTTTTGAATATAACATCATACAACCCATAAATGACGTCTAATAATCGCAGTTAGCTTTCTAGTAATATTGCTATTGTTAGCAGTAATTAGCCAAAAATGTAAGTTAACCGATGTTAATGATAAATAGTTTATATTAAGTCCCTGTGATATATATATATATATATATATATATATATATATATATATCTCAATGATTGATGCTTCAGTAGTAAAATAAGTCATATTAATAAAAAAATTAAAAAGTTATCTAATGAAGTGTTTATAATTAATATATAAAAAATATTAGCACGTCTATTTTACGTCAGTAACTGACGTGAATTATATATATATATATATATATATATATATAATATATATAATATATATAATTATTGTTAATAAATAATATTATGCATGTTTAATATTTAATGTTAATGTTAATGTGTGTTTGATTATATTATCTAAGTAGATAATAAACAAACATTTTTTCAAAACAGATAAAACATTATTATCATTAGTTCTAATGCTGAGTAGGTCCAATATATGCGCATAACAATCTGACAGCTGAGTGTCAAAGGTGAAAACAAAAACACACACAAAATGGCTGACAAAGCGAAAGAAACTCATATAAACTAGAGCGTGAAATGTTCAACAGATTTTCATAAATTCAGTACAAAATAATCAACATGATATGCCAATTAATGTGATAGTTGCGTTGTCTCAATGACATGATACGTTGGAACAGATTTTGATTCAGTTTTGGAGGTTAATTGAAAGCACAAAATAATGAGTAAATTTGCTGATTATTTTGTTATTTGTGGTTTGGATTTAAATTCGGGACTGGAACCAGATCGATTATCAGGTATCTATTTAATTTAGTAATGAAATATACTTATTGCTTTCACCATATTTACATATGTCTTGACCAAATAACAGTTACACTGAAATGTATTTCTTTGCAGGTGATAATTTGCATTGTTCTCCATTAGAAAGACCTTATAAAACAAAAGCTTTAGCACATTATCCTGAAAATGTACCGACAAATCCATTTGATGCATCCGCTGTTTCAATGGTAATTTAATTACATAACTGAAATAAGTTTATTCTAATATAATTTTTTTAGCTCTGTTTACCAAATGGTTTACGTTTTCGCACACAAAAACATTCTGTCACTCAAGCACCAACATTTCATTCGTTTGTCATAACAAGAGAAGATGGAAAGCGATGTTATGGTTTCAGTTTGGTATTTTATGAGGAAGTGCGCAATCGTGATATTTGCAGCGCTATGCAAACTTTACAAGCAATGTACGTAACTGAATTATCAAGTGGTGCAAAGGTACGACAAGTGCAGCAAGCACAGAATCAAGGACCCCAAAGCAGATCATTGCCCAGACATTTTAAAATCAGTACTCCGAATCCTACAGGAGCATCACTAACGTATTATGATATTTCCAAGGATAAGTTGTTTGTTTCGAAAAGTATTGGTATTATATGTCAGACACCTCACGTTCATGCTTCAAAGATATTTTTGGAAAACTTGTATAGATGTGTGCCACGAAGGCAATCGAGTATGGATGGATTGAGTTTGGAAAGTTTTGTTTTTAATTTGTTATATGAAGTGCAATTGCCAGCTCCTGGGAAGAGTTTGCTCGTACATTTGCCACCCAATGATCCTCAACTGCCTTTGGCTAATACTGTCATACAGTGTCCTGCGCCTCCATCAGAATTGCCTCATTTAGATTTCTCACTACGACTCATGTTTTTATGGTTGGGAGTTGATATTGTTGTACAGCTGTTTACATGCCTGTTGCTAGAAAATCAAGTATTACTACGAAGTACAGGTAATAAAAACATTATTTAATTCTACTTTTTGAAAACATGTATCCATTGCTACATCACTATCATGATACGTAACATTATTGCAGAAACTATGGGATAAAGATTGTTGGCTGCACTAACTTGTGAAAAATGTATCATTATATTGTCGGTAAAATTGCAAAACTTAGTTTTTTTTTTGTGAAAAATTGTTTTAATATTTAGTTGTGAATTTTAAAAAAAATTTAATACAATAAGAATATATTTTATATAATTCTTCAAGGTTAAAATTCTTTTCAGATTGCCAAAGATTGATGGTTGTGGCCGAAGGGATTACATCACTGCTGTTTCCTTTTACATGGCCACACGTTTATGTGCCAATACTACCTGCTAGTCTGCATCATTTCTTAGATGCACCAGTTCCTTTTGTAATGGGTATGTATTATGTTCTATAAGTTGCCCATTGTAAGTTAGCGTATGAAGAAGTGGAGAACAGCACGCAAAAACAGAATGATGAGATAGATAGATTTGTACACAAACTGTCAAAAGATATTTATTAGATCACAGTGTTTGTTTACGAAGTACTGCGTACGTGCATATTCAAGTTTGCGTACTTTTCTAGTGCCTCTCTGCTAACTTTGTTGGGCCAACAGTATTCTATTATTGCAAATTATGATTGTTTCTTTTTTTAGGTCTTCATGCCTCTTCTGATAATATTAAGGTGGCAAGTGAAGCTAGTCTCTGTTACGTTGATGTTGATAAATGTAAAGTACAATTACCTGAGGAAATGGCAGCTTTTCCACATCTTGAGGCTTTCACAGCGGAAATTTATTCTGCATTAGATAAATATGGAATTCATGTACCTAATGCTGAAAGTAGTCGAACTAGTCAAGTAAGGTTTTATTAGTTTAAAAACATTAAATGGATTTAGATGTGGTTTGGTTAAACCATTTAATTTTATTTTTTATTGTATATGTGTTGCTGAGATGTCCGTGTAACATCAGGTGAATTTATTCCAATTTAATTGTTTTTTTTTATAATCATAAGCGAACACATTTGTAGTTAGATCACCCACTTGTTATATACACTAACCACGCATAACCTACCTTGCAAGCAAAGTAACATGTAGTAAGCATTGATGACGTATATCAGTGATGTCATGACACTTCCCCCAATAACAACTACTCATGAAAACACAGTATTAACTGTAACTACTGTAACCACCATAGTAAGTTGCAAAAATGTCCCTATTATGTCACCATGATGGCATTGATATGAATATATCAAGAAATTATGTTATATATTTTTTACTAAAATTATTTATTTTATTGAAGTACTGAGGACGGGGTGGGACGCTCCAAAACGTATAAGATAATAAAAATAAAATTTAATGGTTTAATAAAGTATTTTACTTGTCCTGTGTGCTGTCAAATCTTATCTAAATAAATTGAAGGATGTCTACTGCATCTAAATGAAATAGGTTGATCTAATAATAAATACGGTGAATCTAATAATGGTTGATAGTTATTTCAATTTAGCAAATATTTTTTAATCTTTTATTGATACCCCTACCTGTGGATTATACATCAATCATAAACACGAGTGCATCTATACTTTTTTCTACATACTCGGTTCTGTCATTAATATTTTGCTTTTCTGTATTGGAAAGTAGCACTCTTTTTTATAAGCATAAACCTTAAGTTCAGTACACACAATTTGAAAATGCTGTAAATAAACTGACTGAGGCCAGGTTTTACTAACGTCTAAATTATTAATGTTTATGAATGTGTGGACAGTGTTTGTTAATTTTTTGATCGATTACCTTCTACAAGATTGTTGCCTGAAGCTCAATTTCTATCTGTAGTGCTTTTTTTAAAGTACAATTTGCATAGATAACCTATATGACAGTTTGTTTTCATTTTTGACAATTATTTTTTGATATTTTGGATGAACCAATAAGGCAATAGTAGAGTTATATATGATTTATCTGGCCTGTGCACGATGGTATTTATTATCCCAGCATTTATTCTAATCTACGCGTATCCATCTATTGTAAAATCAATTTTTTAAAATCTGTAGAATAACGCTATACGTGCTTTATCCAAGATTTGTAAAAGCAGGCCTGACCTGTTAATTTAGTTTATTTATTTAAATTTCATAATCCCATGCATTTCTGCAAGCTGATATAATCCAAAATATTTACTGGTTCTTTTAAATTTCTAATTAGAGTAGTTACAATAAATGCGAATCCATTTATTTCTAAAATAGCGATTTAACCACTCTGTTACCATTATTCCCCGATGTGACGGATCACCATTATGCTAGTACCACATATTTTGAATCTGAAGCGGTACATCTTCAAGTTTGTTTGTTTGCTTATATTTTATATCATTGCCTCTAAGTAAGCCGATGGTTTGTGAAAACGGAGTTTTGATGGAACTGACCGTTTATAATAAGCTGACTTTCGAACCACAAGTGGATAGAAAGTGAGATTAAAATTGGTAATGTAGTTTCAATAATTGTGTGTAGCTGTTTGCATTCAAACGAGGGTTCAGTTCATTTAAGTTGAGTAAACTATTGCTTCAAATATTAATACTGATTGGGTTTTGAAAATTCTATGTTCTTATCGCATGTGGATTTGGCAAAGCAAAAATATGCTTATTATGAAAATTATTTGTTATTTCTTGTAAAAAACGATTCATCCGACCATAAAATATTTAAAATAAAGTCATTATTGTGTTAATATTGATCTACTAATCAATGACAAAATACAAGTTGCTGAAGAGCATCTGTGGGCTGCAACGATTTAACACTCTGCAGGTGGTAAGGATGAAGAACTTTGATATTTAATATGCACCATATGATATGTTGACTTCTATTTAAGCATTTTGCTATTTGTTGTGTGCTAATGATTATCAATAAACACGTTGAAGTCTTCTAACTCCACAACTAATTGATTTGGACATATGTTTATATGAACTTTTTTTTTTAATTACATAAGCTTTGATTAAGTCAAAATTTGTCAGTGAGCTGATTTTCCAAAAATTTAGCTAACATGTCAGTGAGCTAAAAAATCACCCTGTACAACAACTTAGTTTGTTATTTTCATCATTAACGAGTTATAAATTATTTGCTAGCTAACATAAAAATATTTTATTTTAGGAAATAATGTCAAGGTCATGCACATTACCAAATCGGCCACAAAACAGACGAAAACTCTCAATTCATGACACACTTGATTGTGACCGACCACCATCTCCACCTGGATCAGCTCGATCAGAAGCTCTACAACGTATTGCCGATATAGTCAGAAGAACTGGAGTAGCGTTAGATCAAAATGAAGCTACACAACCTACCGACTCTTACCTTGAAGATCTTCGATTTAATAATTCCATCCGTGAAATATTTTTGAACCGATTTGTTCACATATTTCAATCATATGAAAATTTTGTCATTGTGCCTAATCAGGATAAAGAAGATTGGTTTCTAAACAGGGAATCAATGCAGAATTTTGACAAAGCATCATTCCTTTCAGATCAGCCTGAACAACATAGATTATTTTTATGGAGGTTTTTGGAATCTCAGATGTTTGCAACATTTATTGACAATAAAATATTACTGACATGGGGAGAAATTGATAATAACTTACTCATATTTGACTATCGAATTAAATTACTCAAACAACGAGGGGAGAATCTCATGAGGAGCTTATGCTACGAACCTTGCACCAGTGCCCATGATACACAACGATTATTGGATAGAAGGTTGAATAATCCTGATTTTGAAAGTCCACCGATTCGTGAAATTATGAGTAAACGGACAACGTTCTCAAGGTAAATTAAATAAAAACATTATTTCTTTTCAACTGATCATACATATGTATGTATTAAGCATAGTAATTTTGAAAAAAATAGTTGAACACATTTTTTGTTTATTTAGACATGTTTTTACTTAAGTAGGTATATAAAAACCAAAGAACATATTAAGAATATCAATTTGAAAACAATATAAATAATTCTGGTGAACGTTTTACAAAACATATTAAAATCTAATCTAAATAAATCTAATTGCTATATCTTTTTGAATTTGTGCTTTGAAGCAGGTTCTCAGTTATTTAATACAAGTATTTATTAAACCAATTAGTTTTTTATTACTTCGCAATAATCCCAAATTAATGAAAATTCAAAAACGTATAACGTAAAAAGTAACTTTTAATTGGTTTTTTGTCTATTCTTTTTTTTGATGTGTAAACATCTATTCTCTCTGAGCCCAGGGTTCAATGGGAAATTCACCGCCACGCTATTACGTCAGCATAAGGCGTAAGACATATTTATGTGACTGTAGTGCAGCATCGTATCAATAAAGTGTGAGCGTGCGACGCTATTGTATGCATTCGCATCTGGATTGCGGTGAGTTTCAGAGCCACAGTGTTTGCACATCCTTTCTGGGTACAATGACACTCAACTGTGTTTTTTATTTATTTTTCTCTCTTTTTTGTTTATTTTTTTCGTTATAATTTGTTCAAATTTAGTACAAGTGAGAAAATAAAGTTATTTTAGTACATGTGAGCAAAATGAATCATTTAATCATGGTCTGGAAGTTGTGAGTCAAGCTTGCTCCAACCATACGAACAAAAAAACATTTAATTACTTGTGATTTGATTACATATTTTAACACTTAATTGAAATAGCAAATTTTATTATTCTATTGATTAATTATTTACTTTCCTGGAGATAAAAAACAAAACAACCTTCTTCCGCGGAAACAGCAAAAAGGCAAACTAAACAATTTATTTTATTGTACTAGAATTTAAAATTCATAATTTTCTTATCTTAACCAGTTGTATAGTAACATAGCAAAATCCTGTAGATGGCGCTTTTGCGATGTTCAAATGGGGAAAACAAACCCACATGATCAATGGCAGCCAATGACAAGTAATCTGTCAGTTCGAATTATGGATAAAATAAATTATATTGCTGATAGAAATATGTTTATTAATGAAGGAAAAACGGTTTTTAAGGCTGGGAACTAAACAAAAGCATTGTGTATGATTGATATAATGTATTGTTTATGTTGTTGAGGTTATTTGAAAAAGTCGCCATGACAGTGACAGTTTACAATATCATTGATCACATGGGTTTT
>JARJEC010011942.1:0-14354 GCA_030264575.1 Tachinus sp. AB-2021 | reverse complement strand
TTATATATATATATATATATATATATAATCAACGGTGACAAATTAAGAGTGACCTGATTTTAAACTGCAATTATCACAAAACGAAAAAGTTGAACACTACATTTTTTACTGAACATTGTAGAGTAAAATCTAAAGTTTAATAACAAGTTAAATGCTTAATTTTAAATTAACAATTAATACTTAAAAATTACTGCGGTTTGATGACCTTCGTTTGCTTTAATACACGACTGAGATCGCTGCAACAATAAACGCATTGGACGCTGGCACATTTTTGGCCAAATCTTACTAATAGCTTATCAAATCGTAATAATGTTGGTTCTGATAAATTTTAGGTTTACGATGACTTCACAAAGCTGACAAATCCTGAAAGCAAGAAGGTCCCATGCTGGGAAATCAGACGACCAAGAAAGAACTCTCGCAACACTTCCATAGACATGTTGGTTATATGAGACCTTGCATCAACTTGTTAATACTAAATATCGTTTATTGGTAATCGGAGTTAAGCGATGGCATCCATTAACAACGTTTGTTACATCTCTACATATCTATTAACTACTGCGTTTTCTATTTTGAGTTAGAAACAATGAAGCTCCTCTTTGAATATAACTTGAGGGTTTCTAACAGACCAGTAATGTAAAATTTGTTTGTTCCTGTCCCCATACAATTGAAAATGTGCTTTGTTGATCATGATTATTTTGTTGAAAAAATTATCCCCTGTACCCAAAATTCATCAACTTATTTCTACGAAAAAAGCAAATCCTTCTAAAAGATTCTAACCGACTCACATAAAATTCGTAATTACTGTAATATATGCACTTTTTTTTACATCCGTTTCTAACTTGCAAAATATTCACTTCTGTTCTAAATTTTTTTCCGCAGGTTTAGTATCCTATTTGACGATATTTTCAACCCATCTTGGAATTGTCCTGCAATTAGAAAGCGCTGAAAAATTAAGTTTATTATTATATTATAGTCAAGTTCGTTCTAATAAAATTCTCTACACAAGCAATTGTTCAATTTGCCTCCATCCTTTATTGTTTTACTCTAAAACATAATAAAATAAATACAAAAAAGCATTCTTCAGAATATAACTGACTAAATTATACTTCAAATAATTTCCTACTTTTTATCACTGCTTTCATCTATTCTACTCTTTTTTCAATCCCTTTCAGTATTTCTTCTTTTTTCATTTATTTGTCTTTCTACGCATTTTTCACACTTTCTTCTTTTTGTTTATTCAGTATTTTGACACTTTCTCTTTGTTCCCACATCTAAATATTGCAATTATATTTATTTCTTTTATACCGTATCTTTTGTTTTCTCAGTAGATAACTTGGTAGCTTGTTAGTTTTATAGATACATTGTACATAGATTTATTTACTTACCTCTTTCTTGACTATGTATTTTTTTTCGTAATTTTATTTCATGTTATTATTTTACTTGCTCTATTTCTTTCTACTTCTTCCCTAGAATATCCGTTGTTATTGTAATATCTTTTCCTATTTCTTCTTTTAAAATGACACATTTGAATTGAATTGAAATTCCAATAACGTCACATTTTTTAATATTTTTTTTTAATTGTATATCTTTTGGAAAACTTACAATTCTTTAAAACTAAAAGGTGATGTATATTTGATTGGTTTAAAATTCTTAAGTTTTTAAAAACAATTTATTATTGATTTTACTATGTAAGAAACCGCTCACACTCAGTATATTCAAAAAAGTAGTATTTAATATTATTTTATTGTAGAAGTTAACCGCACTAATTACTCATAGTCCAGGATCATCTCAGAGACCTACGTTATCATCAGCAAGGTACATAAAAACGTTGCTCACCACGTAAAAGAATAAAAGCTGATTTTTATATATGTTTATAGAATATTTTTAAAAAGCAACACTCATGATTGACAAATAATTTGCGTGGGTTCTAGTTTCCGCCATAGTTGCCTGATATTGATTTATATAATATGTTAGTTGGAGAAGATTTATTATAAGCAGTCAGATTAATCTGTATGTACTTGTGTATCGTGTCTTACACAATAAATTAGTTTTGTTAAAATACCGTAAGTCTGTAGGCTCTAGAATCTTACTCTATCACAATCATAGTATTAAAATACAAAATCTATTTGAACAAAGCGCACAATGATTCTAATGTCTATTTTTTACGGTGCCGAACCATCGTACTGTGGTATTTACTATATACCCAAACTTTTTATTAGATTCAAACAATAGAATCATTTGAACGTCCAACTTGTTCCCTAGACTAAACTTCTTAGAATATTTTAAAATATAAAACTAATTAGACGAGGTGGAGGTTTGTGAAATCATGTAAAAAAATGAAAATTGTTGTTTTGAAATCTAAATAATTCAACTATAGCTATTATTCAAAACAAACATTTTATTTTCTGTGGGTAAAAAATGACAAAATTTAAATTTTGTTCAAGGATATTCAAGTTTATCAATTATTAATTTGTTATCTAAAATTTTTATTGTAAAACCCATACAACTAAGCAGAATGTGGATTACAGTAAACCATTAACACATTTAAATAACAAATTAGAAAAGATAAGTCAGATTTTAATCATAGCCGAACATATTTTTAGACACACTGTATAATAAAAATTTTGTTGCAAAACATACTTTGAAATAGTTAACGATTCTTTATGTTGGCTTAATATTCAAAAAATAGTATTTTTAAACTATATCTTACCAATCAAATAGCATATGTATAAACACAATAAAAAACTTTTAAAAAATAAACAAATATATGTTTTAATAATACACAAAAGTAATACATTTTAACACATAATTGGTAAGAAATAAACATCTCAAAAATATCATCTTAACATTTTAAGCGCAACTTCCTTCTTCACCTGTCTATTCCAATATTACTATTATTAATTTGTCTTAATTAATTATACAACTGTATAAAAACAATTAATTTTTAAGGTAATTATGTCAACAACAAATCTATCTCGTTTGTATATTGAAAGTACAATATACTTCGTTCATGGTCATATTATTTTTAAAATTTAATTATTTATTATCTCATCATTAATGAATTTACTTCTATTATTTTTCTGCATGTTTTATTTTAATGCTCTGAAGAATTTGCATATTATTGCAATATAAAAGTTTTTGTTTTGTCTACAAAAAAAATAATATTTTTTAAGCGATGTTATTTGATACATTTTTATTATCATATTATATACTTCATTTACTCTGCAAGATTAAATACAATTAAATAAAATAAACTAAAATAACTTAATAATTACTTGATTAATTTAGCTATTCATAACCTAGAAAGATTAATAATTGATTAGTACAGGCAATGCGAGATTTTGGTGTTGATTTGGTGTAAATGACTTTTAAAAGTAAAGAAATTTCATTTTTTTAATGAAATCGATAAAAAACTACTTTGACTTTAAATTAAAACATATAAAATATTTGTCAACTTTGAAATGAAAATCAATATACAGCAATATTAGGTAAAGTGATCAATTTTCTTTTTATCTTACAAGATCGAAGTTTTTCCAAACCAAGACATATTGAAAATAATAGGGAATGGTTGGGTGGGATCCCCACTCCAAAAGTTGCCCCATTAAAAAACGCATGCTTTCAACAAAATATTTTAGTACAAAATCGTATATAAACATGACCAAAATTGCGGTAATTGTGGCAATTTTGGCTACCACTAAAATTGTTCCATAAAAGGCTCCATATAATCAATAATATAATTCGTCCAAAGATAAATTCGCCGTGTTCATCTTTATTGCTTTGACTTATTCTATTAGCTCATTAGCAGTCACCTAGGGGGCTCTGTAAAATGTATACTTAAACATATCCCTTACTGTGCCTGTATTGACGGGCAAAATTGTGTATAAACAAAAAGAAACAAACCATAATATTAAGTAAATTATTTATATAGATAAAAATAAAATTCCACAGTCTTCACATTATTTGAAATTTATATACTTTAATAATAGAATATATGAAGTCAAAATATAAACAGATTATAAGCAGAAAGAAACAATATATTACCAAGCGTCTACAGGAAAAGTAAGAATACTCTTAATACAACTCTTGGTATTATAGCATTCAGGTAATATTTAAATAGCGCTCATGCGGCGTTTCGTAATGGTTTAATCCCATGAGTTAAATACACAACTCTAACAGCTCATTTATGTTTAGACGAACTATACTAACATTTTAAAATATTAACAGTGTCATATAATCAGGCATTAGTATTACCTTATTCATTATCCATTTTACACGACCATTCCCGGTAATTCCAAATCGCTAGTATTTTCCTTAGTAACGCAACAGACACTTGCTAATACAGAAGTATTTTAGTATAAATAATCGAAAAAAAAGCATGCGCTGCAATAAATCTCGATTTTAGTAAATAACGCAGAGCAATGGATTTAATGCTGATTTTATCCAAGCAATTTAGCATTTGTAAGAAATTTAGATTTAGCATTAGCCAGTTAAATACTAGAGTTGTCATATACTCATTTATAAAAATTTAGCATTGGCCGTGGCTTTAAGATTTGTAATGCTGAATTTATCCAAGCGGTTTAGCATTAAAAATAAATTTTGTATTAAATATAACTTTAGATATACACATGATGAGGTAATGCAAACTATTTAAATATATCTTCACGCATGCGCGTATAAACGGACACTTGTGTCGCATTTAGCTGTGTTTATCCTGCACCCAACACATATTTTACACCAAATCCACTTTAGCCGTTTGCAAATGGATAATATTTACTTTAACACCATTTACACCAAAACACGTTTATTTATGGTGTAGTGTACACATAGACCGACGCCACATGACCATAACACCGACCCTCTCCAAATCGATGCCGAAAGTAACTTTTGACGTTAATAGCTACTCCAGCTGCTCGCCCACAGTTAACTCATGTGTATTATTACAGAATTTAAAGATTTAGCTACAGAAGTTCAATATTACAATTTTTCAAAGCCAAATCAAAAGCTAAATTTCCATAAATGGGTATATGACAACTCTAGTATTTAACTCGCTAATATTAAATTTAAAACTAGACAGTCAGTTAATACAAACATTGTTGGAAAAAAGAAAAAAAAAACACAAAACAAGGAAATTATACATAAAAAATAAAGGATGAAAACAATTACTTGAATCTTGTTTTTAAGAGTTAATGTAAAATCATTAATGACAATGGACTTATAATTTAATATTAAATATACAAGAATAACACTACCATTGCGCACAGCTGTTCTATTTAGTTATTCATAGCGACTAAAACGTATTTTATTTAAACTTATAGCCGTGTGTATTTTAATCTGTGAATCAAGGATCATTTGATAAAAAGAGAGAAACAAATGATTTTTTTTACATTGTGTTGTTTTGATTACTTGAACTTCATATTATTAAAATTAATTACATTATTAAAAAAGATTATCACCGTTATTTAAACGTTATTAAATTATTATAAATGCAACTCAAATTATTTGTGTCGGTATTATAAATAACTGTATCAAGCGGATTGATATAAAGCATTTCACTAATCTGCCTTTTTTAAATTAGGTTCTATGTCTAAAATATTGATTTGATTGAAATTAAAATTGTGACCATCTTATGTATGGTGCCTAACTAGTGCGGTGGTATCAAAATTGTTTCTACAGTCTAATTTATGTTGATACATCCGATCTGAAAGTTTTTGTTTTGTCCTTACCAATATAACTACGATTACAGGTGAGACATTGAATTTGATAACCGGATAACTTTTATTTGAGTAAAAATATTGCCAACCTAATTATTTGAATAACAAGTGATATTAGTTCGATTGTCAACTAATAATCTGCCAATCAATATAAGGAAGGTAGTACCAATTTTTACTATTAAAGATACCCATGGAACACACTACGTACAACGGCTTGTTTCTTTTTTTAAGAGAGCAATTATGGTATGAGCCAATACTTCATTAAATACTCGTAGCAAACTCGTCATTACTTGAAATAGTGCTCTAAATGTATTGATTTGATTTTTAGTAATGATACATTAATGACATTCTACACAAATAATTTGGTTAAATACCCTATTGCAAAATTGGTGCGTATCTTCTATTTTCAAAATCATAAATTCAAAGAATAAATTGACCAGCATGTAGTCCCTGAATCCTATAAAGCACATTTGGTATGTGTTGGGAAAAGTTATTGACACTTAACAAAACTCTCCAGAAAGGCTAACTCAGCTGAAACAAACGCTTTTAGAAGAATAGCAGTGTATCCCACAGGATGCAATTTTCACGTTTATTCCAAACATGCCAAGGTGTTCTCAAGCAGTAAATCAAACAAAAGAAGACAATATTTATTACTGAATACATTCTCATCGCAATTAATAATTTAAGTAATTTTAAATACTATGCACAGAATACTCGTTTAATAGACGTTTTTAAAAAGTTTGTTTAAAAACGTATAATAAATTTCAACAAGATTTCTGAACCGAGATTAAATTTTCGCCACTTTGAAAAAAGTGATAACTTTTTTCATTAGAGTAGTGTATTTTTTGGTTGCGTACTGAATTACAAATGGAACGCGTCAGTACGCTTCTTTTTTGTCCAATTACGAAAAAGGTACAAAAAAACTTTCAACATACACAATTTTTTGCTCTTCCAAAAAAGCTCATCAGTTCACCTATGCGATTTTCTCATTGCATTGAAGTATTAGTTGACTACGAATTTAAATGTTACCGCAAGTAATAATTAATGTAGTTAGTTAGAGTGGGTGGATAATTAATTTTAAACTTTTTGTTTGATATTTTTGATTTGATGAATTCGATTTTTGATTCACTCTGACTTTAATAGTATTTTTTTTAAAGTGAATACCGCAGGAAAACTTTTTATTCGTTATGGAATGTTGCAACTACTGTCGTATGTGTAAACTTTGAATTATTATATAATTACCCAAATTAAATTAAACACTAATATAATTTATTATTGAAGGACAAAATACTATCCATAATTAGCTTTGCATAAGAATGTTTTTATATCGGCGTTGATCAGTGATTCAATGTTGTTTTTTTTCAAGTAAGTAAGAGTACAAAATTATGGATTCCGATTTGAATTTGAAAGAATTAATTGTGATAAAAACATAGTAAATTGTTTTATTTTATTCATAATAATGGATTATCACACAGTAATGGACACCTCAATTAATCATATTACATATTATTTATATACATGGCTAATTTTATATTATAATTAAGTCGTAACTATTTCACTTTATTCTCTATACTTATATCCTCATGTACGTGCAAATACTCTAACATAAATAAATATTTGAATATTAAAAAAGTTATTTATGATATAAAAACAAACATTGAATCTGAATGAATTAAATAGAATTTATATTTTTATGAATGCATGTAAGTACAGCTGAAACATGTCAGGCATGCAAAATTGGTTTAGATTTGATTGAGCTTATTACGTGATTTTTATCGAGATGTCATCAATATCTCACGCTCTAATTCATTGCACATTTTCAATGAACATATCAATATTTTGTAATTCAATACACCAAGCATGCAAATTAGATTATCGATTAATTAGATATGATCAGATATTATGCAAAACGTCAATTCGTATTAAACCAAACTAATCACACTCTTTAAATTTTTTGATTATATAACGAATTTTAGATGTACTTACATATTATTTTATAAACATATATCTATTTCATGGCAAAACGTAACATTTATCGATGATTCGTGTTTCCTGCTATGTTTATATGGAATTATAGACATATGTAATTTATATTGATAACTTAATATTGTATTTTATTGCTATCATGAAGTCTTGTTTATTTCCGCAATATGAAATCTGTTCTCACTAATGTTTAATAATACTTTAATATTTTATTAATTATAAGTGGCATTTTGTTTCTATTATGTATATTATGTATATAATATAGTAATTGATAACTATGGCATATCTAAATTGATAGGTTTATTAAGCAAAATTTTACAAATTAGTCTATAACGTGATTCTCAATAAAAAAATAATTAGTAATGTAATCATGTTTTGTATAATAATAATAATAATAATAATAATAATTATTATTATTATTTAATTTATTTTTATGTTTTATATAATTGCCCCTAGTAGCTTATGGCTTGTGATGGTGGAACCAACAGCTTATTTAGTTGACTTACAAACCATCCCAATAGATTATACTAGACTCGTTTTTGTTACTCGTTACTTATCCGAAACATTTTTTTGATAATAAATAAAACATTAAAAAAATGCAACAAAATAGGACGCTCTTAAAAAATATACCAAACCATAAAAATAAAAATTTACCCGCTAAAAAAAACAAAAAAGTTATAAAATAAATAGTTTAACTATCAATAAACTAGTGTCGCAAAATTAGCTCGGATCAATTTTACTTGTTAGCGTTTTTATAACTTTTTGTGTCTATATTAGCATCAATTGGGTCACCCGGTATTTACATGTTATAATGTATTGATTAATTTTTAATTAATGTCTTTTTTTTAAATAATTGTGTTTGGTACACATTTACATTTAATTAATTCAATAATTTTTATATAAAAAACATATATTATAAACAATATATGTAGGCACATACACAAAAAGAATTTCCGTTATGTTTAAAACTGATAGAACTAAAACATCCAGTTCTTTATATTTAACACGAGCTGTTTTTATACACATTAAATTTTTTAATATTTTATATCCTTGTTATGCAAAATGAAACGATGTATGAGACAATGAGACACATCAATTTAACCATATAGAAACTTATCGTTTTTGTCCTTGAATTTATATTACTGGTACAGTAAATTATCAAATATATCTTGATAATAAATAAGACTACATTCCTATTTATCATTTTATTGAAAATATTTTTTTATTATTGCTGAAAAGTAAAAAGTTTAATAATTAAAATTATTATTTATTCACATTTATCCTAAATTTCGCGCCACAGATTAAAAAGGAAAAGAGGAAACTGCACGCGGTTGTATACTTTTGAATAAAACAAAATCTATCTTGAATGGTTCATAAAAAATAAAGTAATAAATATTATTAAAAAGGCCAAGAAGAAACTTTTCAAACAAATTTTACAAAATTTATTAATGTAATCGGGCTACGGGTATGTGCAATTTCGTGACAGTGTACTTTATAGTTTACTTTACAATTTTATTGAAATGTACTGTCACAATATGCTGTAACATCATCAGGTATTCCATTGTAAAGTAAAACCTTTAACAATTTTTACCAACGGTTTATTTGAATTACAATGTATACCTTTTGTGTAATTTGCCAGAAAATTTGGCGTAGCTCTTGAGCTGTACTTGTCTGTATTTTTATTATTATGAATTAATAATAATAATAATAATAATAATAATAATTATTATTATTATTATTATTATTATTATTATTATTATTAATACATAAGGATTCTCATTCTTAGGGTACACGCACAGTGGTGGCTTACTATCGGCTCCGACAAGCTGGTTTCTTAATAATAGAGTTGCCAGAACCTAAAAGAATTTTGTAATGTATGGCGGTAAGGAAACAAATAAGATTATGGCTTATTATTGTTATAACGATAGAGTACATTATTAGCTGTATCTAAATAATATTTCGTTTCTTTTTGTTTATTTTTGGTATAATTTAATAATTATCATTAATATTTTTATTGTATTTTTAATAACATATATAGTTTTAAACATTTTTGTGGTAAGGTATATGATAGTTTGATTGTCAATTGTTGTAAATTTTTTAAATTTATTTAATATATTATGTTCATTTTAATATTTATAACATTATATATGCATATTTTTATTATCAATTCCCTTAATTTGCGGCATAATTCAATATGATTGTATTAAATATAAATGGAATGTTTACTTTGTCATTGGAAAAAGTCTATTATTTGAGTGAGATTGTAAATTATTGTAAAACTAACAACAGATCTGTCAGACCCTCTTCACATGGGGTCCGGAACCGCTCAATCTTACGAGAGAACCAAAAGAAAATGTTTTGAAAATTCTTGCTGCAATTTGTAAGTTGTGACAATTTTTGTCTAAGCTTACAGTAGATTGTCGGTTTTGCCAGTTCCCGTTGAAAATAAGCTTTCTATACGTGCGCTACGCAATGATTTGCCTCATAAGATAGATACAGTTTATGGCAGGTATTACAAATGGGGTAAGAATCTTGCTTGTCGGCGCCGATAGTAAGCCACCACCGTGCGTGTACCCTTGTGAATTGCTCTCAAGGTGAAATTTGTTAGTTCTTGAGGTTCAATAATAGGTAATATGTTGGAGGATTTTAATTTCCTACAGGAAAAATAAGTAACTTTTCAATTTAATACTTTTCTTGTTGCGCCGTAGATGGCACCGTAACCAAACGGTACCGTTTTTAACTTTTTCTTTTTTCGATTACAGCGCTATCTATCGTGCAACAAGAAAAGTTTAAAATTCAAAAGTTATTTTTATTTGTAGAAGAAAACAAATCTGCCCAAAAACTGTATGTTTGGTGTGAATATAAAGATTATTCAATAATAATACGATATCGTAAAATATACCAGAAAAACAAACCAAGTGTATAAAATACACAATAAATTTAAACAAAATATGCTTTCAATTAATTGATAAATCGATGCTACCATGAATTTGTTGAAATCATATTTTTCAACATTAGATGGTATCATTAAATTAATGTAATACTATGTATATTTTAGAATGGAGTAGTAATAATACGCATCGTGGTTCAATTTAGGATTGATGATGAGAAGAGGGTCATTGTTCTGCATTGACCGCTCAGCGTATTCGATTGCACAGTAGACTCCGGTAGTTGTATGAATGCAAGTCGGAGGTGAATTACACCGTTTCTTTCTGTTAAATCAACTACTTCTTCATATTCCGGTATGTTCTTCAGCCGATACCAGACGTCGGGTTTTATATTCACTGCAAACACGACACGTTTCGTGCACATGCCTTTTAATGGAAGTACGTCAATCTATGCAGACGATGACAATATTTATCAACCCATTGTTTTTACGAAAGTTATGCATATTAAGTTTTTAGTACATAAATAGTGAATATTTTTAAGATACAAATGAAATTATTCCTAGAAAATGCTGAAAGTGTATTATTTATTGAAATTATTAATCAGAATTTTTTTAATATACTAAGATTTTCATATAGTAATATTTTTGTTGTTTATGTTTTACATCATTGCCCCTAAGTAAGCCGATGGCTTGTCATAGCGGAGTTTTACATGTTCTCTTGAGTTTAAGAATGTTTTCGTACGATCAAGTTGATCAAATTACTGCTATTTTATTTAAAAAATAAATACTCAGCAGCAAATATAAAGGATGGATATCAAAATGATATTATTATTTATTATTTTGACTACCTCTACAATATGTTTAATATTTTTTTTAGATAAGAGGTTTGAACAAAGAATATTCCCATGTAAAGTGATATCTGCTTTATTTTAAAGAATAAAGTAAATAATGGAAAATAGAAAAAGTTGCAGATATGATTATTAATTCTAATTCTATTATTCCGCTAAAGTGTTAATACAAAAATTAGAAATTCTTTTCCCGTAGAATTAGAATCTACAATAACAAATGTTGGTATCTTAAGATAAGAAAAACTTTGAATTCTTAAATAATCTAAAAGGTTCTGATTTTACGGAAAAAAATACGTAACTTTTGTATTTAAGACTATTTTACTTTTTTATATTTTTTTTTCTGTAGAATACAACTCTGTAATAACACATGGAGGTTCCTATTTAAGGTATTAAAATTGCTCACTCCCTATGGTCGATTTCTGCGATTCATCTTATAAGCTATCCAATATCTTATTCAATAGCTTCTATTGAGTATTTTATTTTATTTGATGACATTCAAGTGAGGTAAATTTTCATTAATATATATAAATAATGTCGATGATTAAATAAATGGGGATTTAGTATTATAACTAATATTAAATAGTTAACATATATACATATATCAGAAAGTACTTGTAAAAATAATGTGAAAAATTGAGATATATTAAAATTATCTGTGTATTATCCAAATCTGAATAAATAATAATTCTATGATAACGCTAATAAAAAAGTGGAAGATCAGCCTCATGATCTCAATTATGAAAATAACAAAAAATCATAATAACGGACCTGGGTCCGTTAAATTATTAGTTGTGGTGTATGTCAATGATCAATCCTAGGACTGATCGTTGACATACAACCAATAATTTTTTTTCTTGGTAATTTCAAATTTATCAGAACATTTTGAAATCAGTTACTTAGATAAGAGAATAAGAATCGACAACTAGACAGACCACAATTGTAACAGTATAATTTTCGCAGAAGCACATCGTGAGGTATGCAGCCTTACTAAGATTGAAAAAGGAACCAAATGAATTTTAACCGTTGTTAAAACCATTAAGCTTTGTATCAACAAAAGTCATAACTGAGTCGCTCGTTGACAGACCCCTGAAAAAACCAAACTGGCTGTTCAAAATCTTATTCTCCTCTAAAAAAGTAATCTCTTAAATCAAGAGAATTTTCCAGGATCTTGGACAAAAATAAGCAGTAGTGAAATAGGCCTATAGTTATTTAGATCACTTTTGTCGCCTTTTTTAAAAACCGGAAAAACACATGCAATAATTGTATCAGTTATACATTTCAATATTTCCATATACGACACAACATTTAGAACTTTGGAGACTTTTTATAATATCCCTTACTTTTATTGGGCCCACTGAATCTGACATAACATATGAATAAGATATGATTTTGATCGAGGCAATTAATTGTTCTTGAATAACTACTGCTGTTGAGCTGACATGTTTGTTAAAAGCGTAAGACTGAATTTCATTAACTTTTGGATTTCAGTTTATTATTAATGAGCGACCACATGACTTTAAGATTTTTGTCAAGACGCCCGACGCTTCAAGTAATTATGAGTTGCAGTTTTTTTGCTTACTTTAATGCCATTGAATATGTTCACAAACAACTAAATTATTAAACGCTATATAGAATTTAGAAATCACTATTGTTGAAGAATATCGTCTACGGTTTAAAAATTAAAAACATCAAACATAATATTATATTTAGCAAAGTTGAATGGAAATCTAACTAGTGTTAACATTACACATGACTAGCAAAGCGTTAATGTATATATAAAGTTTTGTTTACTTTAAATTATATTATAACTTGATAACAAATAAAAATCGCATAACAACTTATTTTAAGTTTTTTTTAAATTATTTTTGCGTGTTTAATACATTCAAGATTGTATTCATGAAGATTGGTCCGTTCTTCTCGATTCAGCCAGTATTTTGAATTTAATTATTTATGTAATTATATAATCCTCATACCTAAACCCAATTTATTTTTTTAAATTTGCTACAATAAATACAATTTTATTGTCTCTATACAAAAATATCTATTTTTAAACAAGATAGCTTGCACGAATGGAGGATTTATTATAAAACTAATGAAATTTAAGCTAGGAGACCTCCGGACAGGGCATATCAGCTATCAGCCTACCATTCCTTATTTGTAACATTTTCCACATTTTTGCCAGTACTCTACAACAGATTTTTTAACTTATTTTCTAATTTTTTAATATTATTTAATATTTTGTGCAACCATATTTTAATAGTTTACATTTTTTTAATATATTTTATTTACACTATACAACATTTTTGAGCTATTATTCAATATTTATTAATGCTAGATATAAACTATTACATTTTTACTACTTCTTACATTTTATTTCTATTATTTTAATACTTTTGATACTGTCTGTATTTTTTTTACTTAGTACTATATTTTACAAAACATCTTAATGTTTATTAATATTTTACATAATTTGTTGAAACTTTTGCAACGTTTTTTTAATATCTTTGAATGAACTTTGTGTAAATTAGATAGGAGACTACGTTTTTTTTCTGAATGTCGCATTTGATTCGTTAAAAAAGTGTTTATGTATACTTTTCCCTTCTATTCTTTTATTTACAAATACATTTTTTTATTATTATTCTTATTTTTTTAAATTTTAATGGCATTCTACGAAATAATTTGTAATGTCTATTGATATTTTACATAGTCTATTTAAATTTTTCTACAACTTCTTAATTTTTATTTTTAATTTTGTAAATTTATTGAATATTTTAATATCCAAAATATTTTTTCTCTCAACTCACGTAATTTGTTAAAATTTTCCTACATTTTTATCAAATATTTACACATTTTGTGATTATTTTAACATTATATATTTTTTAAATTTTTTTAATACATTAATATTTTTTACCTATTATCAATATT
>JARJEC010011925.1:0-15263 GCA_030264575.1 Tachinus sp. AB-2021 | reverse complement strand
GAAATAAATTTTAATGATATTTGAAAACACTTTTAATGACTTGTAAAAACTCCAATTAAATACTCTATATGAGCCACCTTCACAAAACAAATAAAATACTCTCGTAGAGCTGACTAAATCGAGAGATTTCTTCAACCAATAATATGCAATCTAGGTTGGTTTAAAAATGTTACCGAAAGTATTTAGATAGAGAATCATATTATATGCAACTATTTTAACGGTCAAAATAATATTTAGTTATTATAAACTTATTTAATATTTAATAATAATAATTTCTTGACTAACAAATATTTTAAGAGAATAACTCTGTATTTTATTTTAATATTTTGATTAAAATTTCTAACATTTTTAAAATAATTTGTGATAATCAAATATTATTATTGACCGTTACAAAAATTGCATCTAATGTGATTTTTTATCAAAAATAATTTAGGTAATATTTTTAAAGCAGCCATAGTTACATGCAATCTGAATCAAAAGAAGTTACTTCATTTAGGACATTTTATTTGTTTTTTAAAGGTAACTCATTTAGAGCGTTAAATTGAAGTATTCACAAGAAAGTATTTTTATACATCATTAAAATTGATAATTTTGAAAATCGCATTTTTCTAATTAAGTATAGATCACTTGGTATATTTGAAAGAAGCTATATTGATTTTGACACATGCATCACTTTTTTCAAAGATTAAAATTTTCTGAGAAATAATGCATAATAAGAAAGTTTCCCACTATGCACACTTTTTTGCGGTCACTGTATTTAATTAATATTTAATAGCATTTTGAAAATCGATATTTACGTTTCAATGTAAGAAGCAAATTATGCAATAATTTCAATTAATCTTTCTTACCACAAATCCATAATTAAGGCTTACTCTGAAGTTTACAATTCTTAATAAGTTTGTTGAAATTATTTATTTTATAAAATAAGAATTTGGAACTTTATATTTTTAGAATTATTAGAAAGTTTTGCTAACATTTTAATTCTCATTAAAATCTCATTCAATCAAATTTCAAGTAATTCAATTTAAAGCGCAGGCTATCAATTTAGCGGGAAAACTTTGCAATGGCGACAATGAATGAACGGAGTTTTTCTCCACCTAGCGGAGCTTTCCTTAAACCATTTGAAAACAGATGTTTTCCGCGTTTGCGCCAATCGCAATGTTTACACCGCGTAAACTTTAGCCAAACGGATCAATGTTCGTAGTAGACGCGCTATTCTCCGTTAGATTGAAGCACATGGTTAGATCTCCCCATTCAATGAATGAATTATTCACATAACCGGATAGAAGAAGATAATTTTGTTATCATTGCAGATGTTCAAACAATATTATCCTCTATAATGCAAATGAATGGTCAAAGAAATAAAATAAAATAGAAAACATACTTTACTTTATATACATATTTTTAATCTAAAATAATATGATGGTGGCTTTAATCGCACAACTGAATCAATTCAAATTAATCGAATCAAATTTATTTAAAACATTTTAAATTTACTTCAGGATGCCAATGATTATTAATTAATGGGGCATGTTTATTGTTACCTGTTTGATTCTATTGTCCTTTTTAGTTATTGACCTTTGATATATTGCCATCTCGATCAATAGATGTGTGGGAGTAATATATCATTTAATGGAGTAAACAAGCTGCATCAACATAATTTATATATTTATACTTTGATGACAATAATATTGCACTCTAACTTATAAACCTGTATTTTATCTGAATTTTTGAGTATTTTTTAACATATTTAAAACACGTAAATTTTCAACAAAAAAAATATATGTATACACACATACTTAGATACATAAGCAATATGTCCCAGTTATTGAAAATTATAATACAATATTCTTCTTGTCGTAGTCGTTCTAATTCAAAATCACTCGGGATATACTAGGATATATGTTTCTTACTTGCTTCCTAGCCGAGATACAGAGTGTTAAAGATAGCAAAAAATGAATCTCTTTTAACGTATCATCTAAAAAATGTTGCAAATCCAATCAAATTTTGTATACATACCTTCATTATGATGGCATATTTAAAAAAAAATCATCTAATTGTGATACACTAGTGAGTGATCAATAGAGTTACATAAGAATTATTTATAATAAAAAAGTACTCTACTGCCTTTTTCAATTATTCGAAATCTTCATTTAATTTGGATTGCTTTTGCAACTCTTAAATAACGGAATCGATTTTTTATCGAAGATTGTAAACTCGCGATCAAGCAAAAAAAATATGAATTTTGAATAACCTGGAAAACTTGTTGGAATTGAATTACCTAAATAAGTTGCTCAAAGTGTAATTCACCGACCTCGATACATTTTTGACATTAACTAATTAAGGAATTTCTGGTATCTAACAACATCCCCCTGTTGTTCTTAAGCTGGTTATTCGTGTTTTCAATGCTTAAAATCAGATACTTGCGGGTGGCAACTGGTGTGCTGTAAATATTTCCTTTTATATACTCACAACGTAAATAATCCAGCGAATTGACATTAGAACATTGAGTATAAGTTCTTCTAATCGCGGCGGCATAACATTTCTGAGTCCGACAACATTATTACTAATTATTCCTATCCAGACATTAACGCTACATTGATTTAAGCCTTAAGCGTGAGGATTTTTGTGTGTCCGTACATGCAAATTGTAGAACTTTTCCAGCTATTGTAAAGCATGACTCGTCGCACCACAGACTTTTCTACAAGAAATTCGGATCAACTGCAACGGAAATGTAAGTGCAGTTGCAGAAATTTAATCATTTGTCTGCATTGCCGGGCTGTAAACCTTAAACGGGATGCAAACTCTTTTTGGTTATCTTTTCAAAAAGTTTGATCTACTTTATTGTAATACATGTTTATAATTTCTGATTTTCTTGATGTGTAGTCATTTCTCTGTTGGCATTGAAACACTAACAACTTCAGTTTTTGTTTTGATTATGTGCTCAATTTGCACACCATAAGACTTAGAGAAAATTCATGGAATTTGTACTGAATTTCTTTAAAAACTCTAGCCCTTGGAATTCTATTGCAGGAAAGCGTCTCCGATATTCTTGAATCCGTTGCAAGTGAATTTTTGTTGCAAAAATTGTGTTTTTCCATGTTTACTCAAGATTGATAATGAGTTGCTCAACAATGGGTTTGTAATCACCTTGTATCTTGGTTGGTTAGAAAGCAGCGAGTAAGAATCATATATCCCCGCTGAATGAGAACGACGAGAAAAAGCTTGTATTAAAATATTTAATGTTAAAACTAGGACACCCTGTATTGAAATGTAATTGAAATCAACCTGGAACAGGGTATTTAGTATTACAGCCTGCAACCAGCATCACTAAGCAATTAATCAGGCAATTAAATCTTAAAATATTCAGTAAACAAGGTTTCAAAATCTTCATATTCAAACGGCAACAACCTACTTAATTTAATTATATATTTAAATACTCGATTTTAATTGAATTGAAATTAATTTGATTTTTTAAGGAAATTTAAATTTTAAACATTATCAAATTTTATAAAATTCTACTACAGCTGATTATATTATTAGCTTTTTTGAGCCAATTTTTCAAAAATATTTGCAAAAAAAATTTAAGGCAAATTCAAATACTTTTTTTGTTTTTTCAAATGCGTTTTTGATTGTCGTGGCTCAAACGATTGTGTATTTAATAATGGAAATTATATTATAATTATAAGCTACTTTTCTATCGAATTAGTTTTTTTAGTTAATATTTTTCCTATGTTATATATTGTTGTTTGGCTTAAATAAAGACATTTGTTATGCAGATAATCAAAAATCTAATCTAATAGACGAATAGATCATTCTTTCTTATACAATTCTCCGTAATCAAAAAATAATTAAAAAATACAGTCACAATCATTTGAGAGCTACACCTCTATTAACTGCAATTTATTGTGTTTTTACTGCCGTAAAATATTGTTATCTGTATGAATTGCATCGAGAGCGTGTCCTAAAAGATTTCACGTATTCAGGAACATTTAAATCTCTTTATGCACCAATACAAGTGGCCCCGTAGATTATGTGCTGCTTCTAGGTACCTAGCCCCTAGACGTTTTTTAATTTTTTTTAAACTATAAATTTTATAAAATAAAATTCTAATAAGCTTAAAATTACTTCCCTTTGAGTTAAGTTAAAAAATGTTAATTAATTTAAAATTAAATTAAGCAATTAATTATTTCAAATTTTATTTATTATATATTGTTTATTATTTTATTAAATGCTTTAAATTTGAGTACTTGATTTTATTTATATTGTGTTAACAATGTTTTTATGAGTTTTTAAAAACTACTAAAATTTATAAAATGTTAATGTTAAAAATCATTTTTAAAAAATATTTTTAATATTTAACTTTTTTTAAATTATTTATAAAAATCTAATAAAATTAAAGCAGTATGTTACAAATTTCATTTCGATATATTTTAAAAAATGAAAAATGTTTTTTGTAAATTTATATGAAACTCTACTAATTTTTCTGCTAGTATATACTTATGATTATATATATTACAACTTATTATATTT
Source organism: Tachinus sp. AB-2021 (assembly GCA_030264575.1). Taxonomy (NCBI): domain Eukaryota; kingdom Metazoa; phylum Arthropoda; class Insecta; order Coleoptera; family Staphylinidae; genus Tachinus; species Tachinus sp. AB-2021. Next base: position 10,730 of record JARJEC010011925.1, on the reverse strand, counting down.
GATTTTGATTTTAAAAAATTAAAAATAATTTTTATTTTTTTATAAAAAATATTAAATTTAATAAAATTCTACTCCTACCTTAATTTTTCAATTTTTTTATACATATTTAAGGTTATATGTTACAACTTATTATATTTGATTATAATTTTATAGAATTGGAAATATTTTCCTCAATATTTTATCAAAAAAAAATTAAATTTAATAAGATTCTAGTCCTACGTTAATTTAAAATTTTCTTTGTAATATACTTAAAGCAAACATGTTTTAAATTATTTTTTTTATAAATTAAAACAAAGTAATTATCGGAAGGAAAATATTTTGTTGAAAAGCCAGTTAATTGAGCATTCCTCGAATATTATTATAAAATACAAAGGTTGTGGCGGCACACAATGTAATTACTGATAAGATTATATCGCTCGATATTTCAAAGAAGTATAATTCCATTTTCTTTGCGAAATATACTTGTCGCTTCATTAGATTCAGTTTGCAGTTGGATGGCATTTTTTTGCAACCGGCCAGCAAAAAGAAATGGGAAGAAAAATGGAAGGTTATAATGATTTGATTCAATTAATGGATGTTATTAGTTTTAAGGGTTACCGTAAGGTGGCACACGCGTGTGTGAGTGTGTTGTTTTCGCTGGAATTGAATGCAGGGTGGCGTGAAATAAAAAAGTGTGGAGAGTGAGGGAGAGAGATGGATGAATTTAAGTGCAACATTAAAATTGATTCGGTTCGGATTTAAAAGGGAATAAAGGCCGCGAAGAATCAAGCGGTGCCGGCGCTACGTGTAGCTGGTTTATTGGCAGAATGTATGGGCAAGCACGTGAGACGTTTGCATGAATGAGCGGTGGTCCGGAGTCGGGAGTCCGGATTCCACCCGGAATAGCTTCACCTACATAACTACGGCGCGCGGGGGCAAGGGTAAAAAAGGGCGCAAGTCCGGGAGTCCTCCTGAAAACGCGCACGCTGAAAACACACGCAATACCGCGTGCGAAGATATCCGAATCTTGCCGAAAGTGTTTCAACCCTGAGAGTACGGGTGCGGACCGACACAAGTGACGTTGTGCAAAAGGCCAAAATATCGCAAAAATGAAGTGCTGTGTACGGTAATCGGTGTGTTAAATGTGTTGAAGCGGGTTAAAACGACGGGTTTAGGATGAGGCCCGGACACTCCAGCGATAGCTTAAAAAACACCTCTGCACCCTAACTCAGTGACACAAAATGGAGGCATGCTGCTGTAAGCCCACTCTGACAAATCAGGTTAGTTTCTGCATCGATCATGGCCTGAAAAAATGCCAACACCTTCTCCCTATCATTGCATCCTCAAATTATCCCCAATGCATTGCACCCGCGGAAAATTGCCGCGGCTCGCACATTGATCTTCGTGACCCACATAATAGGGACACTTTGGGGGCGGCAGTCCGACAATGTCGATACCCCTAATCCTCTCTCGCATTAACATCACATCAGACGAGACCTGCAAGAAATCCATCGATTCCGCCTCACCTGAATACAACCCTGCCATTTACGTGAACTTTACACGTCCCTTCATTCCTGCAACGGATCGGGGGTCCCGCCGAATTCATTGCCCCCTTTATTCTGATCCCATCATCATCAAAAAACATCCAACAACCTTTCAATATTATTACACAATTAAATCACATAAATATCGACCGCCTGAATAATTAACAATAGCCCAATTATTGGAATAAATATGCGAGATCGATTCAGTGTAGACGCGTTGCCAATAAATATTGCATCTGCTGGCTTTCTTTGTACCAATATCATTGCTGCAATTTCAATATTTTGTTTATGCCATCCGCGAAAATCAATAGCACCGGATTATTTGAAAAGGAAGTATCAACAACCCGAAATATATTAATAGAATTCAGTTCAACCGGTTCAACTTTACTTGTAGATTGCTAAGAATTAATAAAATAATCAAATTTATTTCCAGTTTTTACAAATACAATTTTATAATTATGCTGAGTATCATTTCAAGCATTTTAAATACAAGTTGTGAGAATAAAAATTGAACTCTGTACAATTTTTATTAATGCAAACCGAATATTGAATTTTAAAATATAATTTTTGAAAAATAAATTTCATTCTATATTTAGGTTGAGTAATATTGTAAGTATTTTTACTGCAAATTATGAGGTTATATTTAAAAAACTTGAGTTTTCTTAAAGCAAACTGAATCATGAATTAAAAAAAAACAACAAAAAACAATAAATTTTCAATTAAATTAAACTAATTTTCATATTTATGTTGAGCTTTAATTTGTGCATTTTTTGTTTAAGTTATTGATCATTAAAAAAATGCCTTACAGAATTTTTAAAATTGCAAACTGAAAAATAATATATTTCCAATTTTTGCAAATTATATTTGATTTGATAATTATGTTGAGGTTATATTAAAAAAATGGCCTACTTACAATTTTTATTAAAGCAAATTAAATAAGAAATTTAAAAAAATGTTTAAGAAATTATAAAAAATAATAAAAATATTTACAATTATTGCAAATTAAATTTAATTGTTTGATTATATTGAGTATCATTTTGAGAATTTTTAGTGCAAATTTTGAGATTAAAATTGAAAAATTATGACCTTAGTACAATTTTTATTAAAATAAACTGAATAATTAATTTAAAAAAAAATAAGGAAATATATTTAAAATTTTTGCCAGTTGAATTAAATAATTTTATAATAATGTCAAGTACCACTTTAAGTATTTTCAGTGCAAATTATAGGGTTATATTAAAAAAAATGGCTTCGACTCAATTTTTATTAACGCAATCTGCATAGGGAATAAAAAAAAATTAAATTTAGTTTTGTTATATTGAGTATCCTGTTGACTTCTACTTTCTAGTGCAAACCTTGAGGTTCTAATTGAACAATTGTTGCGACAGCAAAAGCAAATTGAATAAAAAAATTTAAAACACATATATTTTTAAAAATTAAAATTAATAGATTTATTGTATCATTTTGTAGCCTCGACATAATTTTTATTAAAGCAACTAATTTTAAATTTAATTTTATAATTAATTATGTCGAATATTATTTTGAGTATTTTTAGTTTAAATTATAAAGTTGCAGTTTAAAAAATTACCGCGGCACAATTATTAATAAAGCAAATTAAATAATAAATTAAAAAATAATAAAAAATATTTCCGATTTTTGCATATCAAATTTGATTTTATAATTATGTAAATTATAAACCATGAGACACACATTATAGAAAACATAATAATGCATTTAAAAAAAAAACTCAAAGTTTTAAATCAACTCATTTTTTTTTGTTAATTATTGTTTTTTATTGCAAATTATAAGATTATATTTTTTAAAATATTTACTTTTATTTATTAAACAAAAAATTAAAAAAAAAATGTAAAAACATTTTCAATTTATTTTTGATGTCATTATTATATTGAGTATTATCTTAAGTATTCTTTTGTATTTTCAGTATTTTTAATGAAATTATAAAGTTAATTCTATTAATTGTAGCACTCAATTTATTAGAGGAAAGTAAATTAAATAATTATAATATTCTAAATGTGTGCAAACTTTTTTTAAAATTTTATAATTTAGAGTATTTTTGGTGCAAATTATGAGGTAATTGTTTAATCATTATTGTTTCATATGCACAGCAAATTGAATAAATAAATAAACTAGAAAAATAATGGTAAACACAATATTTGCAAATTAATTTTGATTTCATTATTTTGCTTGTACAATTTTTAGTAATTTTAGTGCAAATTATGAGGTTAAATTCATAAAAGTGAGGCATCGGCATAGCTTTTAATTTGAATAAACTAAATTATTACTTTATCTCATTGTATCACCAGTATAAACCCATTTATCTGTCTAATATTTTAAAATGCTATAAAAAGTATTTTCAATTTAAATAATAAAATATTTTTAATTTTTTGCAAAAAAATATTTTTTAATTTTTGCGGGATATTCAATTTTATTAAATAAATTTTTCAATTAAATTGATTTAAGTTTTATATTGAAAAATATATAGCATATTTGTATAAATTTAAAATTTTGAAAATTTTAGTGTATCAATTTTATAATTAGTTTGTTTTAAGTTTTTAAGTTTTAGTTAATAAAAAAAAGAAATTATCAAAAGTTTTTGAAGGAAATTTAATTTTAATATAAATTTATTTTAATTATTTTCTTTTTTAATTTTATCTAGCTCAACTCAACTCATTTCATATTTTATTGTCTACACGAATTTTGAATGAACATTTTGAAATTTTTTATAATAATTGTAGAGTAACGTTTTTTTCAGATAAATTGCTTCATATTATCGTTATTAAAAAATATTTAATATATTTGTATAAATTTAAACTTTGCTTTTTTATTTATTACCTATTTAAAATATAAAAACTAAATATCTAGAAATGAAGCAAAATGTGTTGAAACACATTTTAAATGAATATTTTTGTTTGAAATAACTTTAGAATAATTTAATTTAATTTGTTGTTGTTGATTAATTTGATAGAAGTTTCAATAATGATATAAGTTCTAATTATTAACAAATATATTATAATATTTGTACAAAATTCAAATCACGGAAATTTAGTTTTAAAACAATTATTTATTATTGTGTAATCACACTTATATCACATTTTTTATTAATTTGATTTAAGATTATTTAAAAAAACGTGTTTACAATTTTTGTAAAAATTTTGGCGCAAATTCAATTATTTTGAAAAATATTTAGAATATTTGTAAAAATTTTGAGAGTTTATCTAGTAAATGAACGTAATTTGTGTATCGAAAATAAAATTTTCAAAATGTAGTGCATCAAAATTCACTTTTAGTATACGAATTTTAAGAAATAAAAAATATTGAAGATATTTGTACAATGTTAATTTTTTCAATTTCTCTATCAACAGATTTTCATTATGTACTGAAACTTAAAAAAAAATGGAAATTAATAACAAAAACAAAAATATATGGAATTAAATTGAAGGGCGTCGATTTCATTTTAATTAAAAATAACAATTTTTTGCTTCAAGTTTTAATATTTAGGATATTTGCAAAAACAATACATTTTTGAAATTTAGTTATTAACTCACTTTCATTATATATCGAAAATATAAACAAACATTTTATTTCTTCAATTAATTTGAATAATATTTTTATTAATAACAAATTTTTGAAATTTTTGAATTTTTTGCGGGAAGTTCAATTTTAATATATACTTTTTTAATTAATTTGGTTTAATTTTAAATTTAGTATAGATTGAAAAGTATTTAAAAAATTTTGGAATTTTATCTAGTATTGTATTTTATTTTCATTGTCCACTAAAATTTTAAATGAAATTCTTATGACTTTTTAAGATAATAATTTAATATATTTAATAATAATAATATTTTTTAGTTTCAAGTATTAATTATTTTAAAAATATTTTTATTTTCCATAAACGTCAATACGCTTCGATCCTGGAGGTTCAATTGTGCACTTCTAACGTCATACACCTTTAGCAGGTCTGTTTTCTATAAAGTCTTGGAGCTTTGGCTAATAAATTATTCTCAGTTCTTTTTGGGATGTAAACTGTATTATGCATGTTGTATACTTCGCATTTGCACAGGAGATGCTGCGGGGTTTCTTCATTCTTTAACATCCTCGGCATAAAAGATCTTTTTGTATGCACGTGCTTGTTAAGACCACAATGTCGCTACTTTTGTTTGAGTATTTTGTGTTGTTGATTCAGTTAGGAATAATATTCTGTGATCCCTGGCAGCTTTTTTAGTTGTTGTATTCCATTGCAAGTTTGCGTCGGATTTTTTTTTCTCTTACATGAAATTCGAAAGTTGGGTCTGGTTCAATAAATGTTCCAGTTGCTCAATTTTTGGTTATTTGCTCGGCCATTTTTTCTTTGGTTTTCTTCTATGCTGTTGACTTTTGTCTAAACTTGGAGTAGTTGTGTACAGTTTGGGTTTTATTACTAGCGATCGTAACGCATTGAATGCTGTTTGACTGTCAGACATGATGGTAATCGGTCTGTTGGATTGAACTTCCGAACTTTTATCATACTCCTAGCACACCACTCAATGCGCCACTTTTATTTGGAAAACATAAGCATATTTGCCAAGTGATAGCGTAATCTGCTTTCTCCGCTGTTTGCTTTCATATGTTCCATTTTGGCTTTTGGTCTTATCTGTGTACCTTAAATTTTCCTGCCCGGTGACTACGTATTTGTGTTAGCATTTCTACACCAAATAACCTTTGAATGCGGTAGTCTTGGACATCACGACTAGGCCACGACGTAGCCGCAGCAATGGGCGTCGTTGTCATCGCTTTTGTTATCACCAAACAATCCATTCTCTTTACTTTGGTTATCTTATTAGCTGTAGTCCTGAGGGTAGTTTTTTCACCACTTACAAGTGTTCTGTATGTGATGGTCAGTCTAACTACCACTGTATGTAGCCATCTGATCATATTTGTTGTTAGTCCCTGTCCGATGATGAGGCACTACAGTAGAGGTGAAAGTACATTGCCCCGGCGACCATGACTTCCATAGTTTTACCATATAATCATATTCTGATAGTCCGATTTTTTTGCCAAGAGTTGATCCAATTTTGAACAAAAAGTGGTATTCTTTGTTTCTTCATTTGTATGTCAATTGCATTATAGTAAATTGTTTTTTTGGATTTGCTAAATAATTAATGTAAAGCCAGTTTAGATAATCTTTCCGATTGGTAGTCATAACGGTGCTGGTGCAGTATCTGGGCCGTTAATGCCTCGTCCAGTGTGTACCTATGGACTATTTTTTTTCAATAGTTGGATAGCATAAAAAATGATCGCTCTTTAAGATTTAGCCAAAAAATAGACTGCTCTCGTTTTATTATGAATACCACTTTAACTGCTGTCCAGCTTAATGTAATGTGTTTTATTGGAGGTACATTTGACAAACCTCGGGCACCTTCTTTCTAGCGCAGTTTTGCTTTGACCATTAGTATCTTGTTGTATAGATCCTAGTCGCAATTGGTTTTCGTAGTCAGATTTATATATCAGATTTATGCATGGTCAGACAAAGAAAGTCATTCTGACACATACCACTGTTTTATCACTTTACTCGCTTTCCGATTAGCTAGTTATGAGCAATAACTTTGCATTGTGAAACGTAGGCTTGTTACGTTTATTCATTTTTAATAGATTATTTTGCGTTAAGTCCTCTGCTTAAAATACGTTGGATCTCATTCGGTGGTGGAGGACCTCATTGGTTATAGAAAAGATAATCGAATTCCAGAATCATCTTTATTAGCACCACCATGGTTGTCATTAGGTGTTTGAAAGATGGGTTTGTTAAATTGAAAATTGAAATGACGATTGATGGAAAAAATATTTCGAAAATTTATTTTAATTGTGTACAGAAAATTATATTTAAAGTATTTTGAAAAATATTTAGTACATTTAAAATATTTAAAGTTTTACAAATTTATTTTAGCAACTCATTTTTATCGTGAAAATTTTAAATGAAATTGTTTTTACCAAAAGTATTTTATAATTTATGTTTGAAAGTCAGAATGAATGAAACCAGCAATAAAATTCAATTCACTACAAAGATATGCAAATATTTGTGTTGACTAGATTCTCGCAGCTTATTATTTGATCCGAAGAAATTGGAATAACAATGTCAAGTAGTAGTAATAGTATCGTAAGTACATTGTCGTGGAAACCTTACGTCTTGCTGCATTGATCAATTGGATTTGCTGGATCTTTATTGTAACTCCGTAAATAACTGCAGCAGTGAAAAAAATAAATATAATTCAATTTAAAAATAAACCGATTTAGTTAGTTAATTACAATTAAAACTTCATTTCTTTAATGTAATAAAAATTTGTGGGGATAAATGTGTACGGCTATTGATTTTCATATGCTGTGTGATTATTGATCAAATGGATTATGAATTATTACTAAGCGCCTTTTATGATACAATCTTATTAATAATTGAGGACACTATTTGTGTAGCTAATGACATTATTAATATAATAATGTTTTCTTAATCATTCGGCTCCATTTTTCGGCCATCAAAATGTACAATAATCACATTTTATTAAACCAAGTAAATTAATTTTATTTGATATTGAATTTAAAAAATTACACATTTTGCTCAGAAATATTATGTGAAAATGTGTGCCCTTTTGTAAAACACGTTTCCCGACCAGGATGTAATTAGTCAATCGCTTTTGATGTACAAAATCAATTTAATGGTCGATTTATCACGTGTAGCTTTCCTCCTCGGCTTTTCAGGGTCCGAAAATAGAATTTCCAAATATAACTGAAACTTTTGTCTTGTATAAACCGTATGCAAATATTGCATCCCGATAAAAATGTGTTTGATATAAATGTTTGGATTGAATAAGTTAAAGGGTGGGCTGTTTTGCTGTTTTATTGATGAATTTCGCACGAGAAGATTTGGGAGCGCGGGATCGATGACCGGAGGTGGGGAGACCCCCGAGCTTTGTGTGACCGGGACCGGACAATAACATTGGAAAACCCAATAAACGCAATTGTGCTAAAATATTTGCTGCTAACCCCGACAGTAAATCTCGCCATAATGAACCCTTAATATGCATTTGCACAATATTGTGCCGTTGATGGACCACGTAATCACGCGTTGTGTATAATTCACGCGACACGCGTTATTATTATATAAATATCAATACGGAAACCCGGCCTAGAAACTTCTTTGCATCACAAAGAACATTATTCATTTGCTTGTTCATTTTAGTCTGAAATACTGCATTTACTTGACTTTTATTAACAGCCAGGCAAAACACAAATGAAAATAATTTGTGAAAATCCAAAATATAACAACATTTATATTTTCAAATTACATTTTAATATAAAAATTGTAATTCTTAATAAATTGATGGAATTATATTTTTAGTGGTAATACAATAAGTGTATTGATGATTATCAAATGTTTTGTCACTTCAACCAAATTTATTTCCATACGCCCCAAATTAGGTTAGGACACCAACCGATAGAAAAAACGTTTTCTGTTCCGGTTCACAGTTTGATTTTTATAATCATTTTGCTTCAAACTTTTCAGATTATGATGGTGCGGTAACCGGTTCAAGTCACGTGGTTGGCGCTTTTGTTCGCCTTCGGTTTTTTTACCTAAACTTCAAAATCTATAATTTTACGTAAATTGCTTTTTTGGAAAATGTTTGGTATAAATTGCACTAATCGATAGGTTCCCTTTTCTAACTCGCAATTATTGGTAGGTTATATTTATTATATAAATGTTGTTACAAAATAATCTTTTCAAAATATCCAATTTGTGCAAAAATTTTTATTGTCGTTAAAATTATATTTAATCAACCGTTAAAAGTACGAAACAGCATTAGGTCCGGTCAGCACTTTGATGGGTGATTGCATAGTCTCGCCTACCTGTACCATTAGCCATTGGGAAACAATTATTGGCGCTCTGGGTATCGTATAAAATTTTTAGAGCATCAAACCTCAACACACACACATACCTACATAAACACTACTGGGAATCGAGGTCGATGACCAATGTGGTAAACAATAACAACTACAAATACTACTATTCAGATTCAATCAAATTTGTTAATTCGGGACTGTCCATATGTTCCGAATTAAGGCTTAATATTTTATTTCTATTTTAGAATATTGTCCCAATAAGCCTTTGGTTTGTGATATGAAATGTTTTATTTTTAATATGTTTTTTAGAATTCGAATATTGAGATTTTTTAAATAAGAAGCAAATTATACAGAAATTTCAATGAGCATTAAAATTTGACTGATTGCATTTTTTTATACCATGGGGTGGCGCAAATTGAGTTTTTTGATATAGAATTCTTTGTAGCTTTTTGTTTGAACAATAATTATTATAGTTTTTGTGCTTTTAATACTATATTTTAATTATTTGTGAAAAATGACATCTTGCAAGTGGTGACTATTTTCGGCATCGCGCATGCTCTTTCATTGACCTTTCTTAAAATTTAAGAGGTTACGGTCTTGATTTCAATTCAAATGTATTTTAATTAAAGTATACTTCTGGGTTGTTGGTGGTTTTTGGCTTGTTTATTTGTTCCTTTAAATATTAAAAAGAAACAATTAAAAAGTTAAGTCAAGTGATTGTTGGATTATAGGCCCAGATTTTATTGAAAATAAAGACAGTGTTTCAGTTTCTTATTTATGATGTTATAATTTTGTAGCTCAAAAACCATCTAACAATATGCTTTCAATAAGTTGAAGCCATAACACTACAAAGACTGAATGGTTCTGTTAAAGCGCAGAAGCGAGTGTAAAGGGTTTCCGTGGACACCACATTTAACAGCTTCTGATTGTTTTTTCGGGAATATTTGAATAATAATAAAAAATCCACATATATAGTATTAAAAGCAAAAGAATTATAATAATTATAGCATAAACAAAAAGATTATCAAGAATTAAAACCATAATGCGAGACCGTATATTTAAGATTTACTACAAACAATAAATTTATAAATGAATATTTCTAATAAACGAGACAATAAACTCCCAAAAACTTGTTCATTTTATTTTGAGTGGGACATCTTTTGACATACACATGTGTGTCAGTGGGATAACCCACCTTGTGAAATCTTAATTAAGGTTCTTTATGTCAGTAACTCAGCTGTGCACATTTTTATTATTTTGTAAAGTTTAAGTTAATTTTCTTTCATAAATCTCAACTATTGGAAATTCGTTTGGTGTTTT